>JAODAL010068281.1:0-16883 GCA_025379985.1 Phyllomedusa bahiana
CTTATTGTTTTTTTTTCATTCCCTTCAGTTACCAGAGAGTAACACCTTGGAGGTGAGGGAAGCTCTAAGGTCTTTCAAGGAGCTGTGCCTTAACTCCACACCGGAAGGGTGAGAGCCCGTGTGGGCCCATACAGACTTTTGCCTGAGATATTTGCCAGGCAGTTGCTCTAAAGACTGTGAGGAGACACCTGGGTGTTGGCTGAAGTAAGCCTTTTTTGTTTTTGTTTGCGGTTTGTGTTGTTGGAGAAACGGATGCCAAGCCAATAAACGCACCCGTTGTTTGCACAAATATAGACTGTGGTCCTGCTTGTGTAAGCCTGCCATTGGGACTAATCCCCTACACTGGGTATTCAGATAACTGACCATTATCCCTCCCTTTATAGTGCTAACTTCCCTTCCCTCTTTAAAGAACTGAAAAACACGCTCTCTAAGTGGCATCGCCTTCCCCTCTCCTTTTTAGGCAGAATAAACTCTGTTAAAATGTCCATTCTACCAAGACTCCTCTATCTATTTGAGACCCTCCCGGTGATGGTTCCACTGGGCGAGTTGCGCTCCATACAGGCAGCTATCCTAAGATTCATATGGGCCCAGGGCAGGCACAGGGTAGCCAAAAGTGTTATGATGGTCAGTAGGCGGAGAGGAGGACTGGCGGTTCCTAATATCCTTAACTATTACTTGGCCACCCACTTGCGTTGTATTCCAGCTTGGTCATCCTACCGGGCATACACCAAGTGGATGGAGATAGAAAAGCTGTGGCTTGCACCAACCCACCCCAATGCGCTTCTATGGGGTACCTATTGGGCCCAATCAAGTTTACGCAGCAGATATGGAATCAATGTAGGACCAGATTTCAGTTAGCTTCCAGAGCTTCACCCATGGATTCCTTTCTGTGCACGCCTCTTTTCCCAGCTGGCTCCTAGGGATTTGTTGCAAGACCGTGGCTGGGGCATGAACTATTTCGGTTTGTGGATATTGCCAGAGCAGGAGACAGGAGGCTGATTCCATTTGACACCCTTCAGAGGGACTATGATCTCCCTGAGAGATCCCGATTTCATTACCTTCAGATAACTCACCTTCTGTCCTCCATGTTTGGCACATCCACACTCTCTGTTCCGACCCCTTTCGAACAGCTCTGTAAAGCAGGTCACAATACTAAGGGCCTTATCTCCACAATGTACTCCATTCTCTCGGACCCACCCTCTGCTGAGGCTCCCACACACAAATATATGGCCAAATGGGAAAACTACCTAGGTAGGGAAATACCCTTCTCCTCGTGGCAAGCGATTTGGATCGCGGTGGCGAAATCCTCAGTATGTATTCTGCATAAAGAAAACCTATACAAAATACTATTCTTTTGGTACCATACACCGGAGGTCCTGCACAAATGGAACCCCCAGCTCCCATCGGTATGCTGGCGCTGTTGCTCCTCAGTGGGTACATTACCACATATTTTCTGGGATTGTCCACTTATCCAACCTTTTTGGACACAAGTCAGGGAACTCATAGATGAGGATTTGGGGGTAAGGATCCCATTGGATCCTCTTACCTACTTATTGAATGGACCGGTCAAAGGTCTACCTAAACAGGATTCCAAACTTATGTTACATATTCTTACAAGGGCTAGATGCCTAATCTCAGGTAGATGGCGTCAGACCACACCACCGAGTAGAGGGGACCTCTGTCAGAGGCTTACAGAAATACGGAGAATGGAGTTCCTAACGGCCCTACTCCATGATAAACTGGATTCGTTTGATAGAATCTGGTCCGCATGGGAGCTACACCAGCTTGTTGGTACATCATGACCAGAACCTCTCCCTCCCTTTCCCCACTCTCCTTCCCCTTCCCCCTTTGTCATGTCTTGCGTCTATATGTTCTATGTTGTTTATCACTGATGAGGCTGGAATATCTGACCTATTGCTTAATTAGTAGTCATTTGAGCCTTGCCTAGTTTACACCCTCAATGCTCTCCCTGTTAGACTTTGATTGGATATGTTCAATGCCTGATTCTTACATGCTTTATCCCTGTACTATATCTTTAATGTTTCAATTTGCATTTTTGTTTTATTTGTTTTCTTATTCATAATACTTGAAAAATCAATAAAAATTTTAAATTAAAAAAAAAAAAAAAAAGTCTATGGGAGAGGAACAACAGCTTCAATCTTACACCCAAACAGGGGAGGAGAAGCTGGAATTAACATCCACAACAGTAAACTGGTTACGTGCTACACCTTAGGGAAGACACTTAGGCAACAAGAGTCACAGAAAAAAAGTCACAGACTATTCACTATCCATGTACTGTACCACAGCTTGACCCTTAAACCTGCATGACGAACAGATTAAAAAGTGCCGGAAGAAAGTAGTCTTTGAACCACCATTTTAGTTGAACTGGACATTGACTATACCTGTCCTGGACCGCAGTATGACCCTTAGGAGATTTCGACCGTTATCGCACACCACCTTGCCTGGCACAAGGTTCTTGTCACTCAATCAGCGCTCGGGCTCGTTGCGAAGAGCCGTCCAAAGCTCCTGACCTGTGTGTTGATGGTCTCCAAGACAGATTAATTTCAACACGGCCTGGTTACTCTGGGCACGTGATGATACCAGTGGACCTTGGGGTTAAAAACCCTGCACCATCCCTGCGATATTTAAGAGCGTGTGCCTAGCCTGAGAGCCACCGTCATCACCAGAGACATCCACCCAGCTCACCCAGTGAGCTGTCATAGAGATATAGCGGCCTTGGCCGTGCTTACTAGTCCATGTATCAGTGGTGAGATGGACTTTGCCGGACACAGATGCAGACAACGCACTTGAGATTTTAGATGACACGTGGCTGGCCAGGGCAGGGACGGCTTTTCTGGAAAAGAATTGCCTGCTCTGCATCTGGTATTGGGGGCAGGCAAGAGCCATGACGTGGCGGAACCCATCTGTGTCCACCAGACGGAAAGGCAACATTTCCAAGGCCAAAAGCCTGGCAATGCCGACATTCAGTTTTTTGGCTTTGGGATGATTTGGGTTAAAGTGTTTCTTCTGCTTCCAAACCTGGTAGACAGAAGGCTGGCTGCTAGACTGGCCGCTGTACGGCGTGCAGGTCAAACTGGTGGAAGGAGAAGGGGTAGGATGGGTCTCTGGTGGAGGTTCTCGGGCGACGGTGGAGGATGAAGCTGATCCTTGCTCATGACGCTGAGAGACATGGGCAGCTGAGGAACGCTTGGTCTTGGTAGTGGTGGAGGAGGCGGAGACAGAGGGTGTGACAGTGGTTGGAAGCCCGGGATCGGTGTGGCCTCTTTTCGCCAAGTGTTCCCTCCATTTCAACTCATGCATTCGCTGCATGTGACTAGACATGCTGGTGGTTGTTAAACACCTAAGATTCTTCTCTCTACTGATTCGTTTACGGCAAAGGCGGCATATGACATCGCTGGGTGATTCAGAGGCTTGATCGAAAAAGGCCAAGGCTTGAGAGGTCCTGGACCTTTTCGACGGCGATAAGTGAGGAGCGGTGTTTCGCTGAACATGACTGGAGGAATAATCTCAGCGGACTTGTGCCACCGCTTTCGTGATGAAGCGCTCGCAAGCAAATTCTGCTGAAAAGACCACGTTGGATCCGCAATGTCATCATTATCATCATCAACACAGGTGACTTCCTAGTCCTGACACTCTACATCCTGGAGCAGCGGGCTACAAGAAACAGGCACTGCAAGATGTTGCCGACTGCCCGGGATTTTTGCCGATTGACCAGCTTCCTTCTCCTCCTCTGATGGCATCAGCGATTGGGCGTCAGAGCAGACAAAATCATCATTTTTGGCCTCTTGATCTTTTGAAATGCCTTCTGACCCCAACCGCATTTTGTCATCAAAGAGGTCTTCAGAAAATGGATTATCCACCGTGGTGGGTACATGAGTTGACATTTGGTCTGCCTTCGCTTCATGTTGGACGGATGCTGACGATGATGATGATGACATTTGTGGCTGTGATTGGGAGGACGAGGAGTTAAGACTGCTGGATGCAGGGTGCCTTAACCACTGAAGAACAGATTGGCGACACTGGTTGTTACTGAGATTCACAGGGCACCGACCCAGCGATGACAGACCTGACGGTCCTGCAACCGACGATCTGCTGGATTGTGTGTTGTCGCCAGCACTGGGAGGAGCACCTTCTCTCATACCTCTACCTCCACCTCTATGTCCTACACCCCTCTTTGCTCACTTACCACCTGCAGTTCGCTCCATGTTCAGAAATATAAAAATAGTCTCTTATTGAAAGTCTCTTATTGAAAGACGGCAAATCACAGCTATTCCTAAATCCCTCTAATTTCCAACAGTCAACTAGGATTAGAAACAGAATTGTTTCTATCAAATAACTGTGAAATGCGGTCTGGTGGAAGAACCGTAACACAAAATAAACAGTGTTCTTCCTTCAGTCCCAGGGATTTACAACTGCCCAATAGGACTAGCAGTTGATAGTTTTCAACAAACTATCGTACAAATGCACGATTAGTGCCAAAGTGAAATTAAAAGTATTAAAAAGTTATATGGATTACAAATGGCAGCCTTTGCATCACTGACAACAGGCGTAATTTACTATAAAATATGTATAACACAATATGCGTACAACTGAGCTCTATGCACCAAACAGATGCACGGACTGCGATAACAGTATTTAAATGTTATATGGATTAATATGGCGGTCTTCGCACCACTGACAACAGGCGCAATTTACTATAAAATATGTATAACACAATATGCGTATAACTGAGCTCTTTGCGGCAAACAGATGCACAGACTTCAATAAAACTGTTTAAAAGTTATAGGGATAAGTTATGCCGGTTTTTGGGAACACTGACACTCAGTGATTGCAAGAGAACTGAAAAAACAAAGACAATTTCACCTATCAGATGTCTGCTGGGCAAAAAAGTTTTTAAAAACATTGCTTTTTCAATTCAAGGTCACAGAAAACACTGAGCTGCACAATATCTCACCTCCTTTCAAAAGTCTCTCCTCCTGCCGCAACCCCCCCCCCCTCCCCGCAGCCCCGCGGATGGACACACCAGAAGATATCTTTAAAACTTTCTCTAACAAAATAAGAAGTGAAATTCTCTAATTCAACTCTATTCTAAGCTATAGCTAGGTGGATGGTTTCTTTCATTAGAAGATACTATCTCTCAGGGCTGTTAGGGCTGTTAGAACAGCTATTGGTTTAAACGCAGACACTTCCGGCTGTGAAGTGGCATAGACAGAGAATGAGCTGAACAGGAAATGCAGTTGCATAGATAAAATGAGGTCACGTGATTTTTGCAGCCAATGAGTTCCATACACCGCAAAGTGGTGACTTTGTACATCCTCCTCATCCCCTTCTATCCTCGGAGCTGATTGGCTGGCCCTCATGCCTACTCTGCAGACCTTCCTCTTCCCCTGCTTCACACACAATGATGATGTCACAACTCTTCAGTGAGGAGAGACATGCCTCCTGGCAGGAGAGACAGCCTGCTGAGAGGAAAGACTTGCCCCTGGATTTCAAATTCAAGCTCACAGAATTAGCTGGAGAGCATGAACGGTTTAAACGATAAAACCCCTTTAACACTGTTTGTTCAATTTAAGTGTCATTGGTGATGTCATCTATTTTGTATATTGAATTAACACAAATGTTTCACAATCTATCCACATGTATTTAAATGGCATGTTGACACTATACTGTTGCTTGAGAAAGGCTCAGTCACCAGCTGAAATGTTGCACTATTGGGGAATAAAGCCCACTGAAAGTTGAAATGCTGTCTGGATTTTTCTTGGATTCTGCTTGGCCTGTGGACTGGGTTTCGACTTGCACTCAATATAAGTGGTTACCTGTGCAGCTGATATTGGTTTATGCTTAAAAAGCTTGTCCAATATTAGAAAAAAACATGGCTACATATTTCCACAAACAGTGCCACACGTCCATTGGTTTGTTTCAAGTACTACAATGCAGCCCTGTTCACTTCAATGAACCTGAACTGCATGCAATATCATTAGCAAACCTATGGATTGGAAGAAATATTTTGCATTTTTGCAGGATAGGAAAAGCCTGCTGTATTGCTGCATAAACTGGGCTTCACATAGACACTGAATGCCAATGAGGATATCTGAGCACAGGCAAGATTTCATTTTTGGTTTTTGGTCCACACAAAACCTTTATTTCTTTCTAATTCTCAGAGTTTTCAATTATGTACAGTAATTCAAACTAATTTTGCTTCAATCCTTCTCTGTTCCATTGAAAACTGGTTAATTCTGTTTTTTTTTTAATATGGGCTTGAATGGATTTACCTACCTGTCCCCTAGGGTTTCTGTTGTGCAGTTATGTTGCATCACTTCTGTCTGACATCATTTCTGTTCAAAGTAATTGTTATGTGGCATTGGACCAGAAGTGACATCAGACGAAAGTGATGTCAAAGCAGCAACACTGTGGGAGAAGAAGCCCCAGGGAACGGGAAGTTAAACCCATTTAAACCTAGCAAAAAAATCTCAGTTCTACCCCAAGTTAAGATTTCTTATGTTTTAAAATTTTGGCATAAAGCGGATCGAAGTCAGATTGAATTTGAAATTAAACTGAATTCAAAATGCGACAATAATTCAGAAACTCATTATTAAAAATTCTCTATTTTAAAAACCCAGCAGACAGCAAAACACCTCTCAACTTAACCTTTCCACTGCTTTCAGATATGTTGCCTATGAAGAGCATGCTATGCAAATAGTGTAAATGCACTATGCTTTCACCGGACCGGTTGCACAGAACCAGTTGAGATGGAAACCTCGCATTCATTTTTGGGACTATACAGGACAAGGCGTTTTTCTGCTTGGAGAGAATAGTGTTGGGGTTTTTTTTCGACAATTTAAAAATGGAAAGGGTTTTTATGGGGATCGAAATTTCCCAGATCATGGGGTAATTAAGGTTAAAATCTGGATATCTATTAAGTGCGCCTTTTTCGGCGCTTCCTGTAATTTTGGGGGCCGCAAACCCGATTACAAAATAGACAGGGTGAGATGTGTTGCGACGTCTGACTGGGATGTGTAGGTTGCGATTGGCTGGAAAATCACATGACTCGTTTTACATGAACGCTTTTCCTGTTTCGCCTCTGTCTCCAGCGTCTCATAGGGATGGGGACCTGCGCTCTCCCTTGGGGCCCAAACAGCTCACGAAATTAGTCTATTTCTCACAGAAAAAAACTCTACTTTAGCTGTGATTTTCCCAATTTAGTTAATTAGAGTTTAAGTTTTATGTAGTTGCAAAGGAATTTTAAAGCGCATCTACCCGAAAATTTCAGGCGGTGGGAGCAGGGGGGGGGGGGGGGGGCCGCGGGCGACACAGCAAGCTCTATCTATAAAGAACATGGATAAGTTCACCAAATTATTGTAGACATTTAGGGGAAATATCTTTTTATTAAAAGTTTGCTATTTAATATTTCCTGGTTTTGGGCAGCCTAAACTTATTTTTATACACATCATTTCCATAACTGCTCTCTTTGTTAGCTGCAAAACTCATTTTTATTATCGTATTTTTTCAGTTTGGGGTTCTTTTTCAATTTTACCCTTACACCTGTGACTGTTGAATACCCACCTGCAGTTAAATTACAATACAGAAATCTTGTAGCAAAAGGGTTTGTTTGTTGCAAAAAAAACCGTGTTCGTCAAAAAACATCACGTTACGTGTTTTTTGATTTTTGCCCCCCCCAGCATTTTCTTGACGCAGCACCCCGGGAAAATTTAAAACAAAATTTTAAATTTTTTCCCCAAAAGGGTGAATTAAAAGGTGAAAAAAAAATACTTTTATTATCCAAAACATAACAGTTACGTTTTTTTTTGACTTTTGCGCACCCAGCATTGTTATTGGCGCATATACTTAAATCTTAAAACAGCATTTCTATATTCCCCACAGGTGAATTGAAAGGTCAAAAAAATACCTTTTATTATAACAAACCATAACAGTTACGTGTTTTTTGACTTTTGCAACCCAGCATTGTTCATTGACGCAGCATCTACGTAAATCTTAAAACAGCAATTCTATATTCCCCACAGGGTAAATTGAAAGGTGAAAAAATATTTTTTATCCCCAAAAATAACAGTTATTGTTTTTTGACTTTTGCGCACCCAGCTTTGTTCATTGAGCAGCATCTACGAAAAATTTTTAAAACAGCAATTCTTATTCACCGGGTGAATTGAAAGGTGCAAAAAATCGTTTATTATACCAAAAAAATAACAGATTCGTGTTTTTTTGGACCCTTTTTCCCCAGCCCCGGGATTTTTTTTTGTTTTAAACACCTTCAGTTAAATTTGAATCCACAATTTTTTTTGATTAGGGGATTTGAGAATAGCTGTGATTTCCGTTTTTTAATAAGAGACTTTCCAAAATATTCCTACCTTCTCAAATTTTTATATTTCTGAACATGGGCGAAAGGGAAGGGGGTAAGCGAGCAAAGAGGGGGGTAGAACATGGGGAGAGTACGAAAAAGGTGTTCCTTCCATTTGGGACAACACGCATGCCAGGGGATCGTCTTGCGGGGACCGTCACCCCCTGTCATCGCGGTCGGGCCCCGTGAATCTAAGTAAAACATCGTCCCAATCGGTCCTTAGGGGTTTTAATGCAACCGCATCAAAAAGTTTACCTCCTCGCCCTCGCAGTCACGGCCAAAAATGTCGTCATCAGCATCATCCATCCGTCCAAAATGAGCGCCCAATGTCAACTCGGTCCCCAACTGGGGGTAATCCATTGTTAATCCCTCTTTGATGCAAAATGCGGTTTGGGGGTAGAAGGCATGTTAAAGTCAAGGGGATGATTTAGTTGCTCTGACCCCCCGTTACGATGCCATGGGGGAGGTGAAGGAAAGCGGTCAATGGGAAAAAAAACCCCGGGCGGTCGGAAACGTTTGCAGTGCCCTTGCTTGTAGCCCACAGTTTGGAGCAGAAAGTCAGGCGACCAAAAGTCCCCTGTGTTGTGATGATGTGATGACGACATTGGGGGATCCACCCGGGGGGTTTTTTTTTCCCACAAATTTGCTTGCGAGCGCTTCATCAGGGGATAGGGGAAGACGATGGGGATTTTGTCAATCGGTCCCGCCAAAAAAAGGGAGAGGGCGTCGCAGAAGTCGCTGATTGATTCGCCACCACGGTCCGCAAACCCCGCTCCTCGCTTATCGCCGTCAAAAAGGCCCAGGCCCCCAAAGCCGGGGCCTTTCTTTGGAAAAGCCTTGATTACCCAGCGATGTCTATCCGCCTTTGCCGTAAACGCAAATAAGTAGGGGCAAAAACCTTTAAGTGGTTCCCACCACCAACATGTTAGTCCTGCAGCGAATGAAAAGGTTAAAATGGAGGGAACATTTGGCCAAAAAAGGGGCCAGACTGACGCCGGGCCCCCAACCACTATACCCCTTGTCCCGCCCCTCCTCCCCGCCACCCCCAAGGTTCCTAAGTCAGCCTCCGCTTCGCCCCACCGTCGCCCGAACCACCAGCACCCCAGGCCCACCCTACCCCTTCTTTTTCCCCCCTTTTTGACGCCCCCACACGCCGTACAGGGCCAGTCTAGACCAGCTTCGTCTTCCAGGTTGGGAAAGCGGGAAAAAACCTTTAACCCAAACCACCCCAAACCCAAAAACCCCTGAATGTGGCATTGCCAGGTTTTTGGTTGGGAAAATGTTGTTTTTCGTCTGGTGGACACAGAGGGGTTCCCCGCCCCCCTCATGGCCCTCCCTGCCCCCAAATACCAGATCGAGCAGGCATTTCTTTGCCAGAAAAAAACCGCCTACCCGGGCCAGCCCCGTTTCACAAAAAATTTCAAGCGCTTTGTCTGATCTGTGCCGGGGAAAAGTCCATCTCACCACCGAACAGGGACTAGAAAGCAGGGGCCAAAGCCGTATATCTCTGGACACTACGGGGTGAGCTGGGGGGAGTCTCGGGGGGTGACGGTGGATCTCGGGGCTCGGCGCCCCTTAAAAAACCGCAGGGGTGGTGCGGGTTTTTCCCCCAAGGTCCTTTGGTGGTATCACGTGCCCAGAGACCCAGGCCGTTTTTTGAAATTTTTAATCTGCCTTGGAGCCCGTCACAACAGATCAGGAGCTGTGGAGGTTTCCCCGCAACAGCCGGCGTGGGGGGGGGAAAAGAACCTTTTCCCGGGAAAAGGTGGTTGCGTAAGGGCGAAATCGCTGGCCCCCCCCTTTAAGATGGGTGGCTGGAGCAGATCCCTTGCCGGCACATGTCATAAACCCTTTGGTCCAGAAAATTTCTAAAGGTCCCGGGTCGGGAAATCCCTGCTGAAAAAGGCTCGGGTCTGAGTTGCACTTCCCCGTTGCCCCCCTGCTTCGTCCCGCCTGGTGCGTTTGCAGCGTGCTCGGCCTCCCCGTCAACCTCTCATTTTTGACGTGGCAACCCCCTGGAACTCCACCCTCCACATCTCCAGCGATTTGTGGCAGCGCGCAATGCCTTTTAGCATTCAAGTGACAATGGCCTTAAAAACGCGGGCGGACCTGGGGTGTTAAACCCCGGAGTGGAGGCGGGTAAAAGAGCTCTGACCATCCTTGCCAGTTTTAAAAAGCCCCCAAAATGGTCAGTGCGGAACAATCCCCTTGTCACATGAGCATTGTGGTGACTTATTCGGGAAAACGATCTTTGGGACACTTGAAAAAACGGTCCCCCCACCGGAGGGGGAGAGGACACAATGCCCGGACCCTTTCTCCCGTCAAACCCACAAGGCCCGCAGTTTCACAATTTTATCGGTCTTCTTAGGCATGGTTGGGGCCCAGGCTAGTGCAAGGGGGGTGCATCAGCTCTCAGGGGGTCACTCAGGCAAGCAGGGCTGTGTTGAAGCTGTGCCGGGAGGAGCGGAGGAGGAGGCCGGGGAGGAGGTTTTCCTAACACCGATGTTACCGACGTCCCGCCTTGGAAAAAGGTTGGCGCGAATTTGGGGGCGGAGGGGAAGTGAGGAAGATCAAAGGGTTTCTATGCCCTCGACCCAAGGCTTGGGAAATCCACTCCCTCCTCACATGAGTGCTTGGATGCTCCTTTCCTCCAAAATTGATCCTCGCATTCAGACCCTCAAAAGAACAACAGTTACTGGGGGGCACCTCCCGGATCCGGGACCAAAACCCCCCCCCCCCCACCCACGGGGGGGGGGGGGGGGAAAAAAAAATTTTTCAAAAAAAATCGGAAAGGGCTTGTGTTGATAACTGAAAATCTTTTGCGCTGCTTTACGTTCCCCCAAAAGTCACGTGGAACAAATCCGACGTGACACAGTAGAGTCCAAGTAGGCGTAGCGGCAGCAGAGGGAAGGTGGGGGAACCTAAAGGGTGACCTCTGGCAAAACTTTTTACCACCTCACCAACGCATGCAATGAGGGGACCATCCAAACACAGAGACGTTTAAAATCAGGTGCAGACTATCTGGTTCAACACCAAAGTTTTTGCTGTGTTCCGACCCAATAGACTTTTGGGGATCCAAATGGACGGATGGGGCCCCGAGCTGGTCGTCACGCCATAGAGGTGTTGTCCCCGCCCCGAGCAGCGTCAAATTTGAGCGGACCCCCACGTGGGGTGTCATTACAGACAAACGCATCCGGTTTCCCCAGATAAAGTGGGTCGTTTGACTTTCATCAAGATGAATCAGGCAGGGCTTGATATGTTGTGGCCCCAATTTTCCCAAAGGGCACCCTTGTTGCCGGTCTACTTTTTATTTCCCTTTTTAAACAGAAATGGTCCTCTTGAAAACTTTTTTTAAAATGTCATTTCTTTTGCAATTTTTTTTTCTTTTCCCCTTTTATTCTCTTTTGCTTGAGGAGGGGTAAAAACAGCAAAGGTTTTTTGACAACACCGTATTCCATTTACTCACTTTATCTTAAAAGTTTTTGCTTTCCAATGGTTTTGAGGGCATGTTGCTGTGGTACAGCTTAATTTGGGGCCCTTTGGGGCAGAAATGTGGCTTCTAAGTGGCATTTTCCCCCAAAATTTTTATGTGGCTAAGAAATCTTATTTATAATTTTTTGGGGTCTGTAGCGTGAGATACAGCAATAATATGGTCTTTGGAAAAAAGAAAGTGGCTTTAAGTGGGATTTCCCCTACAATTTTTAACAGTGGCTGAGAAGTAAATTTTTTTAAAATTTTTTTGGGGGATGTAGCGTGAGATACACAATAACTGGTCCTTTTTGGAACGAAAAGGACTTTTTAAAAGGGATTTTCCTCACAAATTTTTAACAGTGGCTTAGAAAATATTTTTTAATTTTTTTTGGGTCATCTGCTTTTAAATGCAGCAATTTTAAAAAGGTATTTATAAAAAAAAAATTTGTTTTCTAACAGAATTGTTCTTCACAATTTACCAAAGTGGCCCCCAAGGGTTTATGCTTTGAATTTTTGGGGGGATTTTTTTTGAAATGCAACAATACTAAAGGTTTCCCATTCTAAAAAATGTTGTTTTTAATAGTTTGTTTTTTACCCAATGTCAAAATGGCTCAGGGTCTTTTTGAATTTTTGGGGGGATTTTGCTGTGAATTCAGCTATACTAAAGGTCCCTTTTTAAAAAAGTTTTTTCTAACAGCATTTTTTCTTCACAAATTTTCCCAAAGGGGTCAAGGGTCATGCTTTTTAATTTTTGGGGGGGATTTTTTCTGTACTGCAGAAAACTACAGGTTATTTTAAAAAATGTTTTTTCTAACAACATTTGTTTTTTCCCCAAATTTTCCAAAGGGTAAAAAGGTCATGCTTTGAAATTTTTTGGGGGCATTTTGCGTGAATGCAGCTATACTAAGGGCTTTTAAAAAAATGTTGTTTCTAACAGACATCTGTTTTTCAAAAATTTCAAAGGGGGCTCAAAAGGGGGAGGGGGGCTGTCAAAACAAATAGGTAGGACCACTGTTAAGGCACCCTATTGCAAAAATGACTTGTTTTTGCAAAATCTTTAACATAGCTATCAATCCCCATAATGAGACAAACCCCTTTAATACAATGAAAAAAAAAAGAAACAAAGGACATGGTGGGATTCCATCCTATTTTAAAAAATTTTTTTCTAGAATTAAACTACTAAAAAACTTGCAGTACAAAATAGCGGGGAAAAAAATTCCCTGAATTTAAAAGGGGATACAGGAAAACATGACCAGATTAGGTTATTCAAGGACAGGAGTTGGGGCCGGACAGAGAACAAAGTACAGAGACCCTTTCCTCCAGCACGTTTAGTAAAATGAGAAAAAGAATGCCCAAACAAAAGGCACCCGGGTGTAACAGGAGCGTTAACCACCATATTTTCCCAAATGAAGCTCAATTGGTCCGCAGTCATACGGAGGGGGAAGCGCTACCCAGGTCTTTACTGTTACTGAGGGGAAAGGTGGAGTTCTCACACTTCCGCTTCCCCACTTGCTTCAGCAGACATTTTTTTTTTGCTGCGCAAAGGGGATTTTAACCTGGGGTTATTAGTGACGGACGCCAGCCTGGGGTCTCACGGCACCACTGTAACTCCGGGCCCCGGGTCATTGTGGCAAGGACGTTTAGTCAATGTCCATTCAACTAAAAGGTGGTTGAAAGACTCCTTTTTCCCGGGACTTTGTAATCGGGGAGACAGGTTTAATGGCATACTGTGGCCCCGGGTAGGGACAATAATGTCCCGTTAACTAAAAGGGGGTTGAAAAACTCCTTTTTCTGGCATTTTTTAAACTGTGGGTCAGACAGGTTTAATGGTCATTCTGCGGTACAGGAACAGATTATTGTTTCCAGTTAACTAAAAAAAGGTGGTTTTAAAGATCCTTTTTCGGCACTTTTTAAACTGTGGGTTCAGACAGGTTTAAGGCATTTGCGGTACAGGAAGATATAGTTAGTTCCCCGTTCAAATAAAAGGTGGTTTTAAAGACTCCCTTTTTTCGTCACTTTTTAAATCTGGGGGGCTGCAGGTTTGGGGCTCATGCTGGTTCCAGGACAGGGGTATTCAATTTCCCCGTTCAGTTTAAAATGATGGTTCAAATCATATGCCTTTGGCACTTTTTAATTTGTGGGTGTGAGGGTTTTAAGGGTCGGCTGTGGGACAAAGGCAGGGGGGTAATGGTCTTGACTTTTTTTCTGTGACTTTTTAACCTAATGTTTCCTAAAATGTGCCGATCCCTTTGGCTGTTGTGGATGTTAAATTTAGTTCTCCAGCCTTGTTTGGGTGTAATAAGAAGGTGTTGTTGCTCTCCCATGATTTTAAAGGTAATCGCTCATAACAAAGTCAATATCGTAAAAACCCTTTTCGATAGCGGCCGACCCCATCGATATCGCTCGATTTTAGCCAATGCAATCCCTCAACACTAGAGAGTAATATATATCGCTTTTTTAGAGACAATCTTCTTAAAAAAAAGTGTATATTACAAGTTGAAGCCACAAAAGTAAATATTCTTTTTTTTTTTTTGAAAAAACCCTGATGTTTTAAAAACCGCTATGCTCAAGTCCACAGTTGATTGAACACTTGATTGTAATAACTCTATTTCTGTTCAGATAAAGACATACATTTTAAAGGGGGTAAAAAAAGTAGTGTTAAAGAGCACTTAAAATATAAGTATTCTGGACATGCAGTCAATGTTAAAAGTACAAGCTGAATTTAAAAAATAGTTCTTAATACTGCTTGAACCTATTGGGTATTACACAGCAACTGGATAACTTAAGCTGTTTACTAGCTAACAAAGAGTATATATTTTTAAACAAATTCTAATTCTGAGTCTGTCTCCACTCATTATCTGTTCACCTAAAGAGTAGGCCATGGGGACAGTACCTTCCTTGGCTGTGATATCCTTGTGCTCTAAAATCTCCATACTGGCCCTGATGTCCGTGGTATACTTCCTGGCTTCTTTCACAATTTGACCTTGGTCTCTTTCTGGCTGGTTCACTCTTTTGCCCCTTTGCTTCCTACTCCCTACTTCCTGTTTTTTTTTATCTCTCATCCTATCTTTCTCACTGACCTCCTATCTCACCTAGCCTCTTGAGGCCGAAATAGGGGTTCCAAACCTACTAAATTTGGGCATCGCCCCTTTTGCAAGAAGAGACCCCTGACAAAAAGTTGTACAAAGTGTTCCTCTACTAGATCCACTTAGTGATCTGCTGTAATCCGGAAACCTGCAATAAAGGGCCACATATATGAAAACTGTTTAGCTCTAAAACTCACTTTTTTGCCCATAATAACCTATGGACAAAAAAATGAGCTTTAGACCTGTAGACATGTAGTCCAAAGTGTTTAAAGGGGTTTTGTCATGATGTAATGTTGACGTGGGATCCTCCAAAATGGGTATTTAATCACTTTTCTAAATATATGTGATTACAAAAAGTGAAGCCTGTGAGAACTACAGCATTTCTCAATCCCCCTTAGTTACCTGAAAGCTTCCACTAGACACGAACTAGGAGCTGACAGGCCACGCTTGCGTGAAACACTTCTTATCTGATGACAGGGAAAATGAATGAGCTTCAAGGGGCTGGGTAGAAAGTGTAGTCTATGAGGCTGTGTCTGTGTCTGCTGTGTTTGCACTGTTGCAATGTCATTATTTTAGTTACATTTTAAGGCTATGTCTACACTGCACAGAAAAACGTCCGTTTTTTCAGCGTTTTTCGTTTTTTAAAAACGCTGGAAAAACGACTGTAATCATCTGCCATAGACTTCTATTGTAAAATCATCCTGCTGTCTACACTGAGCTTCTTTTTTCTGCTTGTCTTTTTTACTGGACTTATTTTGCAACATGCTCTAAAAAACGCCAGAACAGGGCAGAAAATTTACTACAGGAGTCTATGTAAAGCGCCGGACGTCTTTTGGCGCATTTTTTGGCGCGTTTTCGTGGCGTTTTTTGCCGCGATTTTTCAATGAAAACCCTCCCAGGAGACCCAAGTCCCACCGATAATGGGGGGTAACTAGAGATGGGCGAATTGATTCTAACGAAGTGGAATTCGTTTAAAATTTCAGGGAAAACTTCGGTTCGGAACGAAGTCGAACTTTGGGGTACTTCGGGTGAACGAAGTGTGCTTTTCATTGATAAAATGGCTGCGAGCACATGGCGCTACATGGGGCAAAGCACTCTGGGAGGAAGAAGGGCATAGCCTGCATGACATGTGCAGAGATGAAGCCAATCAGAGACCGGCGGGATTCTGTGACGTCACCGCACTATATAAGTCCGGGCGCGACACTGGGAGCTCATACCGCTCTCACTGTACTGATCAGGGAAGGTGCTGCCGCGGCTGATAGCTCTTACTGAAGAATTGATTTTTATATAGCGATTTCTGTGGGGTGTCTCAGCTTGTCTCAGAGACTGTTCTCTTAATGTTCTATTTCTAATTTTTTGGGGTATTGGATCTGAAATCCAGTGTGCGTCCACTGCAGCTGCATATACATTCAATATCCAAGTGGGATCTAAGCCAGTTCCTGTTGTATTCATTTAACCCCTTAAGGACCCAGCCTGTTTTGACCTTCCTGACACAGCCCTATTTTTGAAATCTGGCATATGTCAATTTATGTGAGAATAACTTTTTGACACTTGTACCTATTCATGTGATTCAGAGATTGTTTTCTTGTGACACATTGTGCTTTAAGTTAGTAAGAAATTTTTATCCATACAATCCTTGTTTGTTTGTGAAAAATATCAAAATTTCATGAAAATTTGGAAAAATTTGCGATTTTGAAAGTTGCAAAATTTCTGCGTGCAAGACAGATAATTATTTACCACAAAATAGTTTATAACTAGCATCTACCATATGTTCACTATAGGTTGGCATCATTTTTTAAATATCCTTTTTTTTTTTTTTACGACATTAGAGGGCTTAGAAATTTAGTAGTAATTTCTCACAATTTCAGAAAATTTGCAATATACATTTTTTTAGGGACCACTCCAGTTCTGACGTGGCTTTGAGGGGCCTGCATGTTAGTACCCCATAAATA
>JAODAL010068282.1:0-16883 GCA_025379985.1 Phyllomedusa bahiana
TTTTAGTAGTTTAATTCTAGAAAACACATTTTTAAAATAGGATGGAATCCCACCACGTCTTTGTTTCTCTTTTTTAATTGTATTAAATGGGTTGTCTCACTACAAGGATTGCTAGCTATTTTAAAGATCTTGCAAAAACAAGTCATTTTGCAATATGTGTCCATTAACAGTGTCTTACCTATTCCTGTTTTTGACAGCATCATCACCCTTGAGCTCCTCTTGACAATTGTGAAAAACAAATGTCTGTTAGAAACAACAATTTTTAGAATAGGACCTGTAGTTAAGCTGCATTTCAAAGCAGCATGACCCAAAAAATTATAAAAATGACTTCTCAGCCACTGTTAAAAATTGTGAGGGAGAAATGACACTTAGAAGCCACATTTCTGTTCCAAAGGACCTTGATTATAGCTGTATCTCACAGCACCATGACCCCAAAACCATTGACAATGTGAAAAATTCTAAAGATAAAGTGAGTAAATAGAATACGTTTTTTTCATGAAACCTTGGTGTCTTTTACAGTCTCCTCACCGCAAAACCAGCAAAAGGAACTTTTTGGAACTGAGAATAAAAATTGCAGTAAGAAATGATCATTTTTAAAAAAAAGTTTTCAAGAGGACCATTTCTGTTTGAAGAGGAATGTGAAGTAGACCGGCAACTAATTGGTGACCTCGGCAATTGGGGCCACAACATCATCAGAGATCCATGCCTGATTCATCTTGATGAAAGTCAAACGATCCACATTAACTGTGGAAAGCCGGATGCGTTTGTCTGTAATGACTCCTCCAGCTGTGCTGAAAGTCCACTCAGATATGACGCTGGCTGCTGGGCAGGACAACACCTCTATGGCGTGGCGAGCGAGCTCGGGCCATTAATCCATTTTGGATACCCAGAAGTCGATTGGGTCCGGAACACATCCAAAACATCGGTGTTGAGATGCAGATAGTCGTGCACCATGATCTTAAGACGGTCTCTGTGTGTTGTATGTGTGCCCTGTATTACATGCGTTGGTGAGGTGGTAAATAAAGATTGCCAGATGTCACCCATTAGGCTTCTGCCACAATGCCTGCTGCTGCTGCCACTACGGCTACTTGGCACTCTACTGCTATCACATTGCTGACGTTGTTCCACCGTGACATTTGAAGAACATGAAGCAGACGCAACAGATGTCTCCAGTTGATCAATCAGCACGGTCTCCAATTCCTGCATTTTACTCTCTATTTGGGTGGGAGGAAGGAAAGTGCTGAGTTTTGTTTTGTACCGGGGCTCCAGGAGGGTGGCCACCCAGTAACTGTTGTTCATTTTGATGGCCTTTATGCGAGGATCATGTTGAAAGGAAATGGAGCATCCAAGCACTCATGTGAGAGATGGAGCCTTGATTTTCCAAGCCTCTGGGTCGAAGGGCACTAGAAAACTGATCTTCCTCATCTTCCTCCTCTGCCTCAAATTCATGCCAACCTCTTTCCAAGGCAGGGACGTCGGTAACGTTGGTGTCCAGGAATACCTCCTCCTCTTCCTCCTCCTCCTCCGCTTCCTCCGGCACAGCTTCAACACAGCCCTGTCTTGCCTCAGATGATGCCCCCTGAGAGATGAGGCGCCGCCTTGCACTTGCCCTGGACCCTGAACCAAAATGGCCTGCGCCAAGTGAAAAAAACCCAATTAAATTGTGTCGGGGTATAAAAGGTGGGTTTTTTCCTTGAAATTTTCAACAGCATTATTGCAAATTTCTGTATCGTAATATAAGTACAGATGAGCCTCATTTGGGCCGAACAAATTGGCCTGCGCCAAAGTGAAAAAAAACCCAATTAAATTGTGTAAAGGATAATAAAAAGGGTTTGGGTTTTGCACCTATGAAAATACACAGCAATTACTAGCAAATTTCTGTATCCTAATTTAAGTACAAGGTGGGTCTTTGAACCAAAATGGCCTGCGCCAAAGTGAAAAAAACCTAATTAAATTGTGTACGAATAATAAACGGTGGATTTTACAATGATGAAATACAACAGCAATTACTAGCAAATTTCTGTATCGTAATATAAGTACAAGATGGGTCTTTGAACAAAATTGGGCTGCGCCAAAGCGAAAACAACCTAATTAAATTGTGTACGGATAATAAAAGGTGGGTTTTGCACCTATGAGATACACCTGCAGTGACTAGAAAAGTTCTGTATCCTAATTTAAGTACAAGTTGGGTCTTTGAAAAAAACTGGGCTGCACAAAACGGAAAAAAAACCTAATTAAATCGTGTACAGATAATTAAAGGTGTTTTTTGCACCTATTACATATACCTGCAGTGACTAGAAAAGTTCTGTATCCTAATGTAAGTACAAGTTGGGTCTTTGAACAAAACTGGACTGCACAAAAATGAAAAAGAACCTAATTAAATCGTTTAATGATAATAAAAGGTGTTTTTTGCACCTATGAAATAAACCTGAAGTTACTAGAAAAGTTCTGTAATCGAATTTAAATACAAGGGGGGGTCTTGAAAAAAACTGGGCTGCACAAAAATACAAGTACTATTTCACCAAAAACTGGAAAATGGAAAAAAAAGCCATTTCAATGCGGTTTAAAATCAGAGTCTGGGATGCACAATTTACACTATCCTTTCAAAAGCCTGCCTGTCTGTGTTCGCCCGCACCCCCCTAGCCCTCCCTCCCACGGCTGTACAGCGCAGATGCTTCTTTAAAAGTCTCAGCCTAACTAACTAATAACTGAAATTCTCTAATGTTTTAATGTTCACAGCTAAAAGCATAGTTGTCTGTGTAAACAAAGAAGAACTGTATTATGTTGACCCGTTGTTTTATGAGTGAAAAGTCTGAACAAACGTTCATGAAAAAGGTATTGATTTTCCAGCCAATGACAACCATACACATCACAGTCTGGACCCACGACCCCACCACCCCTCATTCTCTAGTGATGTTTGCTGGCTGCCAAAATGCAGGAAGCCCCGAAAATGGACGCCATTAAATGATTATGCGCAGATTCTCACCTAAATTATTGCGTGATCGGAAAATTCCGATCAACCTAAAAACCATGCCGATTTCAACTATGTCGATTATAATCGCTCAACACTATCCAGGACAACTTCTAGGAGAGGCAGAAAGGAATAGAGAAAGAGGTAAAAAGCAATAGGCAGAGTATAATATACATGTACAGTATCTGTAGGGAGAGCTCCCAGAATCAACTCAACTTTTGAGCCCCCAGAATAAAATTCCACAAGTGGGCTTCTAGAATGAAATTCTACCTGTGGGCTCCCAGAATCAACCGTACTGGTTGGCCCTCAGATTTAAATTTCACTGGTGGGCCCACTGGATCAACTGTACTGGTAGGCCCACTGGATCAACTGTACTGGTGGGCCCACAGGATCAACTGTATTGGTGGGCCCACAGAACAAAATTCTACTGGTGAACCCCCAGAATCAACTCTACTCATAAGCCCTCAAAATTTATTTCCACTGGTGGGCCCTTAGAATCAACTCTACTCATAAGCTCCCAAAATTAAATTTCACTAGTGGGCCCCCAGAATAAACTCTACTCATAAGCCCCAGAATTAAATTCCATTGGTGGGCCCCCAGAATGAACTCTACTGGTGGGCTTTAGACACTCTAGTCTGACACTGTAGATGGAGATCTGGGTCCACTAACTGTCTTATCCTTACACAACACTGCAAAGGATCCAACATACGGTAGCTCTGAATCCTGAACATGTTGCATAATGTAGACAAGCAAATATTTATTAATTAGTCTCTCACTTCAATCCCCGGGAGGTAAAGTTACTCATCTGCATCTACGACCTGAAGTCTCTAGAGATCTTGTTGCCTCATACATATAAACTCCTTGAAGTTGGCAGAGTACAGAACAACATCTCCATGTGGTGATGTCAGACTTTCATCTGTATCATTCAAGATGTTTGCCTGCTTTATGTCAACATCCAAATGACTATTAGGTTCTCTGCCGTTATTTGGTTTGTGCCCTACTATTTTACTTATATATTAATCACAACAAATCAAACACCTAGACTAGGAGGCCAGATGCTCTATGTATTGTATGTATGCAGACATAATCAGCAGCACTCTGCAAACGCCAAGAGACTGAGAAACACTGAATATTTAACCCCTCACCAACATTTAAAAGGAAAGTGTCAACAGAAAATGAACGATTGTTTATCTCGAGTTTTTACGTTATCTTGAAAATTATAATTTTTGGTTTTATTTTTTGTTTCTATTTTTTTTAGTCACTATCAATATTTTAAAACATCCAGGGATCCTGTAGTTTATACTTTGGCCACTATGTCTAATAATAGTCTAACACTTCCTGTTCTGTAGAGAAAACTTTTCAGCAGTCTCCTCATGGTCAGCACAGGCAGGATTACACTGAAAGGTGATACCAATGTGTATAGATAACACAGTATCCACCAGTCACAGCAGGATATGTCACATCTCTCCCTCTCCTCCCTGCACATAGACTTCTTCTCAGGTCACAGAGCATGCCCAGAAAACTCTCCTATAGAAGTCAATGGGTCTGCTCATGTTCACAGGCTCCTATGCCCAGGAAGCTGCTGTAAAGCATCTCTCTAAATGCTGTCAAAAATAGCTCAGGTAAGTTTCCCGCCCATAATAATATACAGACAACAGAATAAAAAACAGTCAGCAAATAAAAATGGAAAAGAAGAAAAGAATATGGATCAGAATCTGGGTTTAATTAGTATTTTTTTTTTTACATACTATCTAATTTGCTGAACCTGCTCCATATGCGGCAGGTAACAACTGTTTAATATAGCTGGGACCTGCCACAGGCAGCCTGGACCGAAGACAGCTTCATTCCTGGCAAATATTACTCAACACCTCACCTAAATTAACTAAAACCTATGAGGAAAAAGAAGAAGGAGGAGAAAGAGGAGAAGAAGGAGGAGAACGACAGAAATTATGAGAGCATTGGGGAACAATCATTGTGGTGCTTTAAAAGTTGGAGCCATTTTTGAGCAATTTCGGGGCGCTGAAAAGGACTGCTGTTTTCCCCTATCAGCTCTAGTTTTGGAGATCCGGCATTGTCACCTTACCAAGTATCTGCTGCTGAAAGTCACTCAATGTTTTATTACAGAAATGTTGGAAATTAATGTGAAACAGAAAAGGCATAAATTTTAGAACATTTAAAGAACACAAACAAAATCATGAATGTGTGGGAGCAAATCCAATTGTATTCATCTGCTTTACATATCTATGCACAAGAGCAATGTAGAATCATATAGTCAACATCTCAGACACCAGAGCTGCTGGAACAACATGGATGGGGTTTTCAGACTCGGCAGCAGTCAGATACCAAGAATAAAGTTCCCCTACGTAGTCAATGGGGGCCGTTTGGTGCCAATGATGTCTGCCATTGAATGGATTCAGGCTTTAGTCACTGTTATAAATCTGCTGCATTTTAAGACTAACGTTCTTTACAGTGCCTAACTTTTAGACAGCAATTGCAAACAGGGTTGGACTGGGGTGTCTAGGGACTAGTGATGAGCGATCACAAAAAAAATCTAGATTAAGTCGATTTTAAAATAAAATCGTGTAAATTTTCAATCTCGATCAATCCATTCCCATTAGAGTCTAATGGTGAGGAAAGATGATTATGGTTATTTTTTTTTATACTTTATCAGGTTGAGGAGAAGTGGATGGGAATACCATCTATAACAGTAAACACTGGATACCTGTACAACCTTAGATGAAGTAAAATAGGTCTAAGAGTCACCGAAAAAAAATTTCACAGGATAAAATAATTCATTCTTTCAATGGCTCTAACTGAAAAGATGAGGGCGACGGGCACGGAGCTATAGGAGGAATGCGCAGTAGCAGCGGCTACGGGGACCTTGGACACATAAGAATACACAGGTATTGGTAAATGGCACTGGGTGTATCTAGCCAGGAGCCCCTACACTTTTTTCACCAGTGCCAAAACATGTTCATATATTGTGGTGGCAGCAAAGACATCCAAAGGGGAACATGATGGTTCAGATGGCTAGGGCCATAGTTATAGGGGGGGAGCCATTGTTAGCAAGGGCGGCGTTCAGTCATCTTTAACCGTTTCAAGGCCCCATGCAGCTAAATCAAATGGTGCCCCACCCATTGCTAGTTCCTATTTTTAACATATCACTGTGCCCCTTTTTGATTAGGGCACCCGGCAGGTGTATTGCCCTATTAGCACCCCCTATCCCACCTTTTTACAGTAGCCTGACCCCAAAATCAGCAAAACATGACCTTTTGGACACTTAGAATAAAAATTGCAAGAAGAAATGAGCATTTGAAATAGAATTTTTGCAATTATTTAATTTTTTTGGGGGGGGGGGGGGGGGGGGACCCGTTTGCTATTTCTGTCTTTTACAGTGGAATGACCCCACAAAAACCCAGCAAAAAAGGAAACTTTTGGACACTCACATAAAATTTTGAAGGAGGAAAAATAATATTTGAAACATTTTTTTTTTTTAATGAGTACATGACTGTCGCTGTATTTTACAGCGCATGCCCCCGCACATAACCAGCAAAAATGACCTTTTTGAACACTCTATAAAAGTTTGCAAAGAAGAAAATTAGTTTTTTAAACAAGATTTTTTGAACACGGACCTTTGCTATGCTGCGTCTTTTAACAGCAGGCATGCCCCTATACCAGCAAAAACATGTTCTTAAATGCTACACTTTGTAAATGGCCAAAATAGGAGCAGAATCAGAAATTTTTCTATGGAACTAGTCTATGAAATGGGAGACTTATGGAAGATCCCTGACACCAAGGTACAGCATATCAAAAAGTGTTCTTAAAATCCCTTAAAAATTAGCAATGGAAAAATCATGGATTAGAAATAGATTATCTATGAAATTGGATCTTATGGGAAAACATGACTGCACAGACAGAACCATCGAAAAGTGTCTGAATCCCCCATATTGGGCAAACTAGGATTAGAAATAGAATATTTTCTATAGAATATTCATATGAAATGGGGTGGTCTTTTGATGGTAGATTCTGGACACCAAATCTTACAGTGTTGTCTTGCTTCAGTCCTTATAATGTTGACAGCCTCATACTAGGATACAAATTAGTATTTTTGATACGGAATATCTAAGGACATTTCGGTCTTATGCAACAAGCTCAACTAGGATTAGAATAAAATTTTCTAGATATCTTATGAAATGGGGTGTTATGGAAATACTCTGACACCATGTCAACAGTGTTCTTGCTTTAGTCCTTATAATTTGTCCACCAGCTGCCGCCCAAAAAAAACTGCAGCAAGGAACTTTTGGGCAAATGCACAAAGTTACAGTTTTGCCAGCATATCTTAATCTCCTGACTACTAATGTCTAAGGATTCCCTTAGATTGCTGGTACCCAAACCTAATTTATTCATAGCAGACTTTTCCTTTGTGAAATCACTGGGAAATGGTTGTGACTACCTGCTTTTGAAAAAAGCATTGCAGAGGAACAATGTGTTCACAGTCTGTAATGTAATGCGTATTTCAGCAGGCAAGTGCAGTGACATACATAAAAACAGGGGTCTTGTGATTTTAGCAAGCCAATGAGATCCTACACCTCACTGGTGACGTTTCTTGACCCCCTCTTTGTTCTGCACTGATGGCAGGCCGCCAAAGTACCTGGAGAGCAGTGAAAATGGCGCGATCACAAGGTCTCAGAGTCGATTTATGATGCGATTTTAGAAAGAAAACTCGAATTGAGATCGGAAGAAACGTAAAAATCGACTCAATTTCATCTTTTCTCAATTAAATCGCTCATCTCTACTAGGGACCACCAGTAAACCTGATTTTTACGACCCACCAGTGTAATTGATTCTTGGGGCCCAGTGTGAAGTTGATTCATGGTGCCTACCATTGGTGTTCATTCTTGTGTTCATTCAAAGTATTTGTACAGTAGCTTGACACATGCACTTTGTCTCTTGCTTTCTCCCTGAGAGTGGTCCACCATGCCCAGGGGCCCACCAGGGATTTCCCTCTACTCCCCTGTGGGCCAGTCTGAGCTTGAGTACAAATATGGGTCTTTTCTAATACACAATACTCTATATCACTCTATATCTACTGTATTCATTTTTAATGTTCCCCTCTAAGAGTTATCTTATCATAAACTATTGAAATGTAATTTACCCAGTAACATATAATTAAATATTAGTGCTTACAATTGATGTATGTGCCATTCTCTTCCCTGTCTGCAGAATTTTTACAATTTATTTGACACTAGTCTTTTTTACTTTATGTTTTATTTCTAATCTCATGTATTTCTTTTTTCTGTTTTTTGCTTCCCAGTTCTCATTCCTGAATTTTAGAGAGTCAGCATTATGGAATAAGCCATCTTCCAAGTTCCTTCTTCCACCCTTTAAGCTGTAAATCGTTTTCTTCCGCTTACTAATTACCTTCAAAGAGGAGGACATTTGACTTAATTTCTCATAAAACACAAGGGAAGGTAGTATTGCACCGCTGGATTCATGGGGTTAGCCCCGTATGGCCTTAAAAGACTGCAGCGAATTAAAAATAACGATTTCAAGAAAGTACAGGGACTAAAGCATGACATGATTGAGTATAGAATAGGCGGACTCGATACCAATACTGTTCTTGTTTTAACGGGGTCCCCATGCAGCCAGCAACGACTCATGCTATTGAACAGCAAATTAATCATGCTAACTGTCAGCCGCTGTCACCATACATCATTCACTCTCTGGTTTTTTTGCCTTCACTCTGTATTTTCTGCTGTAAGAAAATGCGATATCAAGAAGAAAACACGGAGAACCTGAATTCTCCACATTGTGTAACAATGTTCCAGGTAAAATATTGATGAATCCATGTTGTGGTGATTAAAGGGAAGCAAGCGAGGGATATAGAAACGTTATGTGACAGGTGGTTTACTTCGTTTAAATTCTGTGCTTTATATTTGAGTGAAATGTCGACTGCTTGACAACAATGGATGGAACTCGCCGCCTGTCGTAGGCACTTGGTGCTTGGAAAAAAAAAGTCAAATCAAATTGCTTACATGTAAATGTTCCGATGAAGTGCATCAACATTTCAGCATTTGTACAGTACATAACAGCCTGTTGTGTGGACCAATATATCACACTGAGCAGATGGGCATGATGCCAGTGTAGGATGCAAATGGAAAGACGGAATCCACAGCACTCACCCCTTTGAAAGCTGTAATTCCTTTTTATTTTGACAGCCATATGAAACCACGGAAATGGGACATATGAAGATAGCTACTGGTCTACAGCTATGTTGTAAGGGACCGGTCAGTGGCGCACAAACAGACATGGCCCCGACACTGGTCCCGACCCCTGTCCCTGCCTTTTGGGCTGCCCGACTCCTTAATAGGTCAGTCCCAACCAGAAGACTGAGCACTATACAGATAGGTGAAACACTGGGGACACAGACAAACAATACAAAACAATAAGGAAGGTCAGGCAAGCCAGTCGGTAAACTATCCGGGAACCACAGTTACACTACTAAAATGAGTTGTCTATAAAAATTATTTAAATTAATTAAGATGTAAATATCAAAAGTTGTATAAAAAGTTAAATGGATTGAAAAATAGTGAGAAATCATTTTACAATTAAAGGAAAAATATATAGATCGCTCAAAAGAAATACATCTCAGCTCTTAGCCCGTGAGGCATGGAGTATGTTTTAAAAAAATGTTTTTATAAGGTGTCAAACATTATCTGAAAAAAGAGCTCAAACCTTCTAAAAAAATACATAAATAAAATCACTGCGAAAAATCAATAACGGCGCAACATTCAGGGATTGGGTATTGGAATTTGCCGGGAAAGATTACAGTAATTCAATCTGTAAGTGCTTCTCATTGGTCTGGCAATAAGCCAGGCAATCAGAAAACGACGCGACAGTGAACCCATTTATAACAATATGGAGAAGTTAGTGGACCGAATCAAGAACAAGGCGGGACAGTTCAAAAAACATTAAAAAATGAGGAAAGAGCTGATGTTGGTTGAGGGACAGGCGGCAGATATGAATCCACCAATCATATTGTAGTGCATTCTATTTTGAGTGGAGCAAGAAGGCGCGAGATCTTAAGGGGGAAGGGTCGCCCTAAAAGTTAGTAGACTGGGCGGATATATTCTATGGGATAATAGTTCTAGAACTGTGATTGGTTAGGGGGGGAAGGAGGGGCTCGTCCTGCTTAGCACAAGCCAGCAGGTGAGCCTACTTATCTCATAGAGTTTCTATGGGGAAAAGAAATGCAGAGCAGAGCTTTGTTTGTTGATTGGCTAAGTTCATAAAAGAGGTGCGATTTATTTGTGCCAAGTTGGGGAGAGCGAGAGATGGTCTTATGTGTTTTCTATGTTATCTATAATAAAACGCTGTAACTGCCCAAAATCAAATGATAAGACTCACGAAGTTTGTTACCCGGATCTATATAAAATGATTCAATAATTATGGGGGTAACAAAAAATAAACCCTGCGAGGGGGGGGGAAACTTTTCAAACCCCATGAAATGGGGCCCCCCCTTTTCTCGGGGGGGTAAAATTTTCCCCGGACCACGGAGATACAGGGAGGCGCAGGTCCTTCTCCCACCAAAGTCCCGCACTGGGGCCCTCACATACGGGCAGGAGCGGGGGACTTTAACCCCCCTGAAAGGGAGCGCACCCTGGGGCCCCGGGACATACACGGGGTGCACCCTTTCCCCCAAAAAACCCCGTAAAAAGGGGGCCATCCGACGCCCCCATTTTCCCATACATGTCGCCCTATGCCCCAAAAACCACCCCAAACGTGGGCAACGGCCCGTGGACGGAAAAAAAAGAACTCAAAGAGGGGGGCCCCTTTTGGGGCTTAAATCATAAACTATGTGCTGTTTAAATTTGGGGGCATTCGGCGTATGCAGAGCAAAGCTTGTGCCCCCAAAGAAAAAAAATTACAAAAAGCCCTTTAAAAATTTGTTTCTGTTTGCCCTTTTTTGGCGAATTTTTTAAAACATTTGGGGATTTGGGGATACCCCAAAGAACACCCCATTTTTGAGTAGGGGGAAAAATTTCTGTTTTGGTTTTCCACCCGGGAAACCCTCCAGCTCCCAAAATTTCCTCCAAATTTGTTTTGGGATTAGGGCTTAGCTAGTTTTTTTCACTTTTATATTCAGGGGGGGGTTTGTTTTTCCGCCCCAAATTTTTTAACTAGAAAATCAAAAACCCAAATTACCAGCCTTCCAGGGGGGGGTGCTTTCCCAAACAGAACTTTTTTTTGGTGCTTTTTTGGGTTTATTTTCTGTGAGAAATGGAACATTTTAATTGCTGGGGCCTTTTTTGAACAAAAAAATTGCATCCAAAGACGCAAAAAAATTTACGCCTCCCATTTTTCATTTTGCTTTTTAAACCCTTTTTTGGGATGATTTTTTGTGAAAGAAATGTATACCTTTAAATTTGCTGCACAAAAACCCACTTTTAAAAAATGCATCCAAAAAGGGCTTTGAAAAATGAAAGCTGTGTTTTCAGGCATTTTGGGATGCTTTTTTTGTGCAAAAAGGCCCAGCAATTAATGTATACATTCGTAAAAAAAACCACATAAACAAAACCTAAAATGACCAAAAAAAAGCTGGTGAAAGGACCCTAAAAACGGGAAAAAAATTTTCATTTTGGGGTTTTTTTTGGGCCTTTTGGGGGAAAACCACCTAAGGAAGCAAAAAGCCCCCAAAATTTTACATTGGGATTAGTGTTAACCCCAACCCAATTGTTGTGTTTTGGGGTTTCTAGTTGGGGCCCTTTTCCCCCCAAACCCCAAAAAATTAGCTAAAGATCAAAAGGGGACATCATGCACCCAAAAACAGACGGGAAAAAAGGAAAGGGGTATAAATCATTGGATGTTTTTTTGAAAACCACTACCCTTAACTAAAACCCTAAAACCCCAAACCCTTAACCCCAAAACACAATTAAAAACCATTAATTTATTTTCACAAGGCTTTTTGGGGGCGTGTTTTTAGTATGGCCCCGCAATACCCCTTTGTGTTTTGGGCAAGCATTGCGTGATCAGCACGGTTTTAAAAAGCACGGGGGGGGGGGGGGGGGGGGCACCCGGCCCCCCAATTGCCCTGCGGGGGTTTTGGGAAATAAGGGGCTCCCAAAAAATTGCATGTAAAATTCTTCCCCGGGGAAGGGCACAAGTCCTTTAGCTCCCCAAAGAAGCTTTTGAATTACCGAATTCCCAGCGCCATTTTGGGTGGGGCTTTTTCCCCCATGTAAGCGCTTACAAACCCTTGCACCGGCCATGGGGGGGACAACTTTTCTTTGTTTTTTAGCCCTTTTAACCCTTCAAAACCCACTTTTTTCAAAATTCCCTAAAATTACCGGGACGGAAGAAATAAAAATTTAAAAATGTTTTTTGGAGGGGAAAAACCCTTGCCAGTGGGAACTCCCTACAACGGGTTTTTTCCATACACCCCATTGGGGTTTAAAGGTTCCCCGGCCCTTTTTTTTTCGAAGATCTGAAAACCGGCCCAAAAACCGGGGTTGCCGGGGGGACAGGCCCCTATCTACAACTAAAACCCCAACCCCCAACTAAACAAAAAATTTTAAAACCCTAACTCTAACCCTAACCCCAAACAAAGGCTTAACCCTAACTGAACTTGTAGTTAGGAAAATATTTTTTCCCAAATTTCTCCCAAAAATTTCATTTTTGGGCCCCAACCCGGAAATTAATTGTGATTTTTAGGTTAAAAAAAAACTGTAATAAAAATTTCCAACTGAAAAAAAAAAACACCCAAAAACCCCTACAACAAAATTAAAATACAATTATTAATTTAAAATTACTAGTTTTAAAAAAACGAAACCCGGGGGACACATTTTTTTGGGGCCCCCCAATGCCCTGTTTTTGGGGTTTTGGGTTTGGGGGGGTCATAGGCAAAAAACACTCCGTCCCCCAAATAAAAATAAAACATCTGTTTTCTCTGGTGAAAAGGGATAAAGACGTTCAAAAACCGGTGGTGTGGATTGCCCCTAGGGAATAATATAAATTTAATAGGGCCCAGTAAAAGGCCACACACAAAAAAGGGGAAAAAGGGTTAATTTTTGACACATTACGGGGTAATTTTTTAAAGCCAGAATAAAATTCCCAATAGCACACCTTGCAAAATTTGCATGGGATTTTTTGCCGTTTTAAAATGCATTTTGAGCGGAGCCCCTTTGCAAATAACAATATGCACCCGGGAACGGCACATTTCCCATTTTTTTAAAACCCCGGTACAAAAAATTACTGAACAATTTTCCTAATTAAAAATTTTTAACAAAAAGGTTGCAAACCCGGTTTTTAGCGGAGACAAAAACCCCGAAACCCTGTAGAATAAATTAGTAGAGCGAACATTTCCAACCCCACGGAAAAAAACTACCCACAGACTGAACAAGAAAAAAATGGGGATGAAAAAGGCTTTTATTTGGTTTGGGTAAAAACAATCCTTTAAAGGGCGGCACCGCACGGTGCGTTTTTCAAACTGCATAAAAAATGCAAGCAAAAAAAGAAAAAAAGAATTTTTTTTTCAAAAAACCCCCAAACATTTTCACCTTTTCTCCCCATTAGAATTCATTTCCAAAAACCCCCTCCCTTTAAAAAAAAAAAACCCCTCCCAGAAATGCGATTTTGCCCCCCAATTTTAAATCTGTTCTGCAAGGGAGCTAAATTTAAAAAAGAAAAAAAAAACCTAATTTTCTATTTTTTTTTTTTTTTTACAATTGTCAAACTTTTTTTCATTCGTTCCTTTTATTTAAAAAAACCCAAAAAACCCCTTTTGATTTTCTCCAATTTTTTATCAAGCTTTTAACTTTTCAATGATTCATAAGCTTAAATGATTTTTTTCGAAATTTCCTTTTACCCCCGCTATTTATCTCCTCACTTTTAAAAATTGTCCATAGGAAAAATTTTTCATATGGTGTGTTGGGTTTATACCCTTTAATTTAAAACAAAAGTACAATTGGGGACAGGGATTTTGTAGAACCACAAATTTAGCGGACCCCTTTATACATTGCACCAAAAAGGGGAGTTGCTACCAACCTAAGGGGCATTGAGTTTCCCCTTTGGTTTTCCCGGTCTGCCAAATTTTTCTTTTTTGCTGGAAAATGCCACAACAGGCTCAACTGGGCCCACAGCAAAAAAGGGGAAACTCCCGGGGGGGCCCCCGGGGCAAGGGGACATCTTGGAGTTCCCTTTTAAAACTGCATATTTCCCCCTTTAGAGAGGGAGTAAGGGAGGGAGAAAGAGGCTTTTAAAACAAAATAAAATAAGAGGGCCCTGTATAGTAGATTTTAGGGGGGGCCCCCCAAATCAAAAACCCCTGAAGGGGGTCAAAAAATTAAACCCACCAGTTGGGGTCCCAAAATTTTAATTTTCCCCGGTTTGGGCCCAAAAAAACCCCAAAGGGCTGAAAACCAAACAGAGTCCCCCTGACAAAAAATTGGGGTGAAGGGGTGGCGTTCTTTGGGGGGGTTTGGGGGCATGGTTTCCTGTGTGCCCCTGTTTTGAGAGGCTAGATGCTTGGGTGTGTGAATCATTTTGAGTGGGGACAAAAAACGTAAAAACTGACCTTTCTAAATTTCTAACACAATCCATCTGTTTTTGGGTATCAATTACTAGGGGTGCTTTCCACCATGGATCATTTTTGATGCCTTTTTTGGAAAGGGTTTGTCAATTTTTTGGTGCTTTTTTTTTTTCAGAAAAAAAAAGCAAAAAGGAGAACATTTCTGCAAAAAAAGCACCCCAAAAAAAAAAAGCATAAAAAAAAGCACCCAAAAAACCTTCATATGAAAGCACCCTAAAGGGTCAACCTGAACTTCTCCACAAAATCGAAATTGAAAATATACCACAAAATTTTACCTGTGTCCAATCAAAGCTCCTCCAATTTTTTTCCCGAATTCTTAAAATTTTGATTCTATAGGTTTTACATACACTAAAAAAAAAATTACATATTTTTTCATGTTTTTTTTTCATTAACAAAAAGAAATCAGAAAAATTTTTTCCCCGGTTTTAAGGGTCAGTTAGGAAACCAAAAAATTTTTTTATATTTGCCCAAAAGCCAAAAATAAGAGGGAGAATCTTTAAAGGAATTTTTTTGCTTTCCCGCAAGTCAAAAGTTTTTCATTTTATTAGTATTGGGTTTCAATTGCCCTTAAAAGCCCCCGCCCTTTTTAAAAAAACGGACCCTTTTTTCAAAAAATTTTTCGATCTTTTCCCCAAGCTTTCCCCCAAAAGTTGGTTTGGAATTTTTGGCCCATTCCCCTGACAAAACTGGTGTAAATGGGGCCATGTTTGGAGGTCCTTGTCCCCAACCAAACCGGCCTTTCAGCCCTTTGTCCATAAAAATTTTTTAGGATTGAGATCAGGGCCCCTTTTTATGGCCCCTTCCAAAAGATTGGGTTTTATTTTAACCAAAAAAAAACTACACAGAGTACATTTAAAAACCTTTTAGGCAAAAAAGAATTTTTAAAATATAACCTTTTTTTAATACGTATAAAACAGGGAAAACCCAAAAAAAACCTTTTTACAACCCCAAAAAAAAAAACCTAAACAAATAAACAACAGAGTAACCCCCCCCAAAAAGGGCGACCCAAAAAGAAAAACCAACCCCCTTTAAAAGACCCCCCATAAAATTTTCCCCAAAAAAAAAAACTTTTCTCCAAAAACAAAAAAGGATAATAGCCAAAAACCCTACTAAAGCGAAATTTAAAAAGTAGAAACCCAAAAGCTAAATTTAGAAAATACTTTTTAATAAAGGGTTAAAAAAAAAATTTAATTTCAAAAATTTCCTGAAGGAAATTTTTTGTACTTCCCGGGGCAGGGTTTTTTTTGTTTAAATTTGCTTTTACTTGGGGTTTTAATCCCTGGGCTTTTTTTCCTTAAATCCTTTATCCCCTTTTAGGGGAATTTTAGTTTTTTTATCCTTAAGTCCCTTTGTAACCCCCTTTTTGGCCCGTTTGCTCCCGGGTCATTGTCCCTTTGGAAAAAACCCATTTCTACCAAAGCTTTAACTTCCGTTGAAGTCTTGGAAAGTTCTTTTAGTATTTCCCCATAATCTTCTTTTTTTTTATGAAGCCCTCGTTTTGGGGAAGTGCACAAGGTTCCCCCCATTTCAGCAAAAAAAACCCCCCAACATGATGCTTTTTCACTCCCATTATTTACAATTTGGGGGTTGGGGTTTTTTAGCCTTTCAAAACTTTTTTCCTCCAAACGTAACAATATTTTTATGGCCAAAAAAATTCAAATTTTTGTTTCATCCAGAAACCCCAGGAAAATGTATTCCCCAAAATTTTTAGGTCCTTTGTTCCCGTTCCTTTTGGTGAAAAAATTTTTTAAATCTTTTTTTTTTTTTTATTTTTTTTTAGTAAATTTTAATGGGTTTTTTGTTAGGGGGGGGGTTTGGGGGGGGTTTTTTTTCAATTTATTTTTTTTGGGTTTTTGAAGGTTTCTTTGGTTTTAACTTTGGGTTTTTAATTTTTTTAATTTTTTTTTTCCAAACAAACTAACCCGGGGCTTTTTTTTTCCCCGGGGCCCCCCGGGGAAACCTTTCACAAAAAAACTTTAAAACTTTTTGGGTTTCAAGGGTTTTTTTTTTTTTTTATTTAGCCCCATGTCCCGGGTTTAAAATATGTTTTTTTCTTTTAGGGCAAAAACTTTCTCCCCAAAAAGCTTTTGATAATGGAAAATTTTCAATTTTTGGTTTTTACCTTGGGATATAATTTTTTGCCTATAAGTGGCCCCTTTAGGTTCTAAAATTTTCTTCCCCAAGGGTGATCCCAGACTTGGGGCAATTTTTTCAATTTCCCTTTCTAATATTTTGCGAATTTTTAGACTTTCCCCCCGATAAAATAAACAGAAGCAAATGTGTTTTCCCCTTTTGCATTTTTTAAAAAAAACCCTCTACAGGTTT
>JAODAL010068283.1:0-16883 GCA_025379985.1 Phyllomedusa bahiana
GCCTACAGCTGCCATACCTCCCTTTAAATACCTGCCCTATACCGCCTACACCCTACAGCCCCTATACCGCCTTATACCCCCCTATCCCTCCCAAAGCCCCCTATACCTGCCTCACCCCCCTTATCCTGCCTACAGCCCCTATACCTGCCCTATACCTGCCTAAAGCGCCTATACCTGCCTACAGCTGCCTAACCCCCTATCCCTCCCAAACACCGCCCTATACTCCCTAGGGCCAATACCTGCCAATAAAGAAATACCCCGAAAGTAAGACATATGGGACTTTTGGGGGAAAAAAATAATGTAAGACGCTGTCTTACTTTCGGGAAACAGGGTGTTAGATTAGAGTTTTGGAAAGTTTTTATATAGTTGGGTAGAAATTTTAAAGGGAGCATCTCCGCGTAAAGTCAGGGGGGAGCGGGGGGGGGGGGGGGGGCCCAGGGGGCGAACACAAAAGCTCTTAAAGAATACGATAAAGTTCCCCAAAGATTAGTGTAGACATTGCAATAGCTTTATTTTTAATTTTTTTTCTATTGAAATATTTCGGGATATTGGGCACCTGAACTTATAGGATACACATTTTTTTCAGAACCAGGTCTCTTTTTAGTGCAAAACCCCACTTTTTTTTTTAAAATTACATTTCAGATAGGTGTTCTTTTCAATTTTGCCATTCCACCTTTTTTGATATATCCACCTTAATTAAATCCAGAAAATTTCCACAGGTTGATGGGTCCCAAAAAATACCTTTTAATATCCGAATAAATTTCAGATACTTTTTTTTTTTTTGACTTTGGCGCACTAAGTTTTGTTCATTGGGGCACCTGCACTTCAATTGAATACTGAAATTTTTTTTAGTCCCCCGGGTAAATTGATTTTTTCCCAAAAAAATACCTTTTATTATCCAATACTTTCAATACTTTTTTTTTTCACTTTGGCGCAGGCCCCTTTTTTTGATAGACTATTTTGCATTTAAAATTTAATCCAGCAATTGTGTAGCCCACAGGTAATTGATGGGGTGCCAAAAAATACTTTTATTATCCAATCATTTCAGATACGTGTTTGTTTCCCTTTTGGCCAGGCCAGCTTTGTTGATAGACTACTTTGCGTTAAATTTGAATCCAGCAATTGTGTAGTCACCACAGTAATTGATAGGTGCCAAAAAAATACCTTTTATTACCGAAACATTACAGATACTTTTTTTTGACTTTCCGCAGGCCAGCGTTGTTGATAGATCTACTTGCAGTTAAATTTTTGAATACAGCAATTTTTTAGTCCCACAGGTAAATTTTATAGGTGCCAAAAACCTTTTATTATGGGAATACTTTTCAGATACTGTTTTTTTCATTTTGGGCGCAGGCCGCTTTTTTATAATCTACTTTGCAGTTAAATTTAATACAGCATTTTGTAGTCACCACAGGTGAAATTGAAAGGTCCCAAAAAAATACCTTTTAAAAACCAAAATACATTACAGATTGTTTTTTGCACTTTTGCCCAGTCCAGATTTTGTTGATAAGCCACCTTGCATTAAAATTTTGAATCCAGAAAATTGTGTATTTACCACAGGTTATTTAATAGGTGCCAAAAATACCTTTTTTAATCCGAATACATTACAGATACGTGTTTTTTGACTTTGCCAGGCCAATTTTGTTGAAGACTACTTTGAGTTAAATTTGAATACAGCAATTTTGTAGTCACCACAGGGAAATTGATAGTCCAAAAATCCCTTTTTATTATCCGAATACATTTCAGATACTTTTTTTTCATTTTGGGCGCAGGCCAGTTTTTGTTGATAGATCTACTTTGCATTTAATTTTTGAATACAGAAATTTTTGTAGTCCCCACGGTGAATTGATAGGCCAAAAATATTTTTATTATCCAATACATTACGATACGTTTTTTTTGAAATTTTGCCCACCCCAGATTTGTTGATAAGCCACCTTGCAGTTAAATTTGAATCCGCAATTGTGTATTTACCACAGGTGAATTGAAAGGGCCAAAAAATACCTTTTATTATCCGAATACATTACGATACTTTTTTTTTACTTTGGGCGCGGGCCAGTTTTGTTATAATCTACTTTGCAGTTAAATTGAACAAAAGCAATTTTGTAGTCCCACGGGTGAATTGATAGGTGCCAAAAATACCTTTTTATCCAGTACTTTTCAGATACGTGTTTTTTCACTTTGGCGCGGGCCAGCTTTTTGATAGATCTACTTTGCATTTAAAATTTTTTAATACAGAAATTTTGTAGTCACCACAGGTAATTAAGGTGCCAAAAAAACCTTTTATTATCCGAAACTTTACAGATACGTGTTTTTTCCCTTTTTTGCCCATCCAATTTGTTGAAAGCCATTTTGCAGTTAAATTTGAATCCAAAATTTGTGTAGTACCACAGGTAAATTTGATGGGTCCAAAAAAATCCCTTTTATTATCCGAATACATTTCAAACGTTTTTTTTTCACTTTGGCCGGGCCACTTTGTTGATAATCTACTTTGCAGTTATTTTAAATCCAGCAAATTTTTTTGTTTTGGGGGTTTTGAAAAATAGCTGTGTTTTGCCGCTTTTAATAAGAGCCCTTTCCAAAACTCTTCCATACCTTCTCAAATTTGTATATTTCTGAACACGGAGCGAAATCAGGGGGAAGCGAGCAAAGAGGGGGGTAGGACATGAGGGAAGGACGAAGAAGGGGCTCCTTTTTATACGGGGACAACACACAGCCACGATCATCAGTTGCAGGACCGTCAGGGCCCGTCTCGCTGGTCAGGGCCTGTGAATCTCAGTAACGAACAGCGTCGCCAATCTTTTTCCAGTGGGTTTAAAGCAACCCGCATCCGCATTTTTCTCCCTCCTCGCGTCACGCCACAAATGTCGTCATCAGTCACCCAATCCTTTCCCAACAAAAAAGCACCCCCCAAAAGCAACTCGGTACCCACCACTTGGATAATCCATTTTCTGAAAACCTCTTTGATGACAAAAAGCGGTTGGGGGCAGAAGGGGGTTTTAAAAGATCAAAGGCCAAAGGGAATTTTCCTGCTCACGCCCATTACTGCCCTCAAGGGGAGAAGAAAGCAGTCAACACAAAAATCCCCGGGGGTCGGTAACCCTTGCAGTCCCCCTTGCTTTAGCCCCTACTCCTGGATCAAATTCAGGACGACGAAGTCACCTGTGTTGATGATGAGAAAGACGACATTGGGATCCAACGTGGCTTTTCACAAATTTGCTTGCGAGCACTTCATCACTGACGAGGAGGAAGATATGGGTAGTGTCTTTCGGTTCCCCCCCTCAAAAAAAGGGGGAAAGGGCGGCGCAGAAGCCCTGACAGATTCCCCAGCCACGGTCAGCCAAACCCCGCCCTCCTTATCACCGTCAAAAAGGTCCAGGACCTCTCAAGCCTGGGCCTCTTTGACCAAGCCCCTGATTCACCCAGCGATGTCTATGCCCTTTGCCGTAAACGCATAAGTAGAGGAAGAACCTTAGGGTTACCACCACCAACATGTCAGTCACAGGGCAGCAAATCAGATTTGAAATGGAGGCAACATTGGGCCAAAAAAAACCCAAAACCGCCCGGGGCCTCCAACCACTGTCAAAATTTCTGTCCCCCCCTGCCACCAAAGCTTTTCCTCAGCCCCCATGTTTTCGATCTTGCGGGGATCACCTCCGCTTCAAAACCTCCACCGTCCCCGATACCACCACACCCCAAGCCCCATCCTACCCCTTCTCCTTACGCCAGTTAAACGACCGCACCCGTACGCGGCCACCCCTACAGCCCCCTTCTGTTTTCCCCGGGTTTGGGAGCAGAAAAAACACTTTAACCCCAAACCATCCCAAACCAAAACCTGAATGTCGGCTTTGGCCAGGTTTTTGGCCTTGGAAAGTTCCTTTCCGCGGGGGACACAGAGGGGGTTCCGCCACGTCAGGGCCCCTTCCCTCCCCCAATACCAATGCCGGCGGGGCATTTCTTTGCCAAAAACCGTCCCTGCCCTGGCCAAACCCAGTGTCATCTAAAATTTCATACAGAAAAAACTTTGAGACTCTCGGTTCACATATTTTGACAAAAGATTTTAACGCCCACGATTTTTTTCAACGGTTCAAAATCGGGGCAGTCCATCCAAATTTACCTCTCATCGAGCCAATCAGGCCTCTCGCGGGGTTAAAAACCCCCTCCTTTATTCAGCGAAAAAAAAATAAAAAACACCCCAAACCCCAAGCTGCCCTTCTTAAACACCCCGTGATGGGCGGGACAGAAACCCAAAATGGAAGCACCCCTTCCTTCCCAATAGGTTAAAACAATGTACACCAATATACTAAAGTTTTTTCACACAAAAACATTTCAAAAAAGAAAGCAAACCGGGTGCCACTGGGAGGGGGTTCGGGACACTGTAATTTTACATTAAAGCACACAGACCCCGCCACGGCACATGCCCCCTGGCCAGCCACTTCACTAAAAAATTTTAAGCGCGTTTCTGCACTGTGGGCCCAAAATCCATCTGACCACCGACACATGGGCTAGTAAGCACGGCCAAGGCCGCTATTAACCCGTACAGCCACTGGGGAGCTGGGTGGATTCCCCGGGGTGACGGGGCTCTCACTCGGCGCACGCTCTTCAAAACCGCAGGGTGGTGCAGGGTTCTTTCCCCCAAGGCCCCTCTGGGGGCATCACGTCCCAGAAAACCAAAGGCCGTGTTGAAATTAATCTGTTTTGGAGACCGTCCACAAACAGGGTCAGGAGCTGTGGAGGGCTCCCCCCGCAACGAAAACCGAGCGCTGGCGGGGTGCCAAAAAACCTTGTGCCAGGAAAAGGGGGGTGTGCAAAAACCCAAACTGGGCCTTCCCCCTTAATTTTTCGGTAGGCGGGAAAGCAATCCCTTCCCCGGGGAAATATGTCATGAACCTTGTCTTCCAGAAATTTCTAAAGAGCTCCCCCCGGGTCTGGACCCCCTGCTGAGGGGGGTTTTCAAGCCCAAATTCGCACTTCCCCCCTTTTCGCACCCTCCCTTCGCCCCCGCCGGCTGCTTTGGCATGTCACTGGGCCCTCCCCTCAACCGCCCTTTCATTTTTTAAACGGGGCAACATGCGGGAATTCCCCCTCCACATGCCCCCAGCATTGGGGCAGCACGCAATCCCTTTAAACGCAGTACAAAGGGTTAAAACCACAGGGGGCCTGACAACCATCATTGGGGGACCTCGGGGTTGAGCCACCGAGAGTGGAGGCGGGTGAAAGAGCTCTCCCACCCCCCCTTTTGCCCATTTTTGAAGAAGCCCCCAAAAATGGCCCAGTGCGGAAAATTTGCCCTTGTCAGAAAGAGCTTTTTGGTGATTTAGTTCTGGAACGATCGTTGACACCCCGGGAAACAACAGGCCCCCGCCGGGCGAGGGAAAGGAGGAGAGGGACACAATGGGGACAAGGGGCCCTTTTCTTTTCCGTCAAATCCACAAGGCCCGACATTTTTCAAAAAAATTTTCATCGATCTTTATTAGGCAGTGGTTCGGGGTCCAGAAACTATTTCAAGGTGGCCCCTTCAGCTCTCAGGGGCATCATCTCAGGCAACCCGGGCTGTGGGTTTAAGCGTTCCGGAGGCCCCAGAGGAGGAGGGGGATTCCTAAAACCGATGTTACCGACGTCCCTGCCTTTTGGGAAAAAGGGGTTTGGGGCAATTTTTAGGCGGAGGAGGAAGATGAGGAAGATCATTTGCTAGTGCCCCCCCGACCCAGAGGCTTGGGAAAACCCAAGGGTCCATCTCTCCAAAAATGATGCCCTTTATTCTCCATTTCCTCCACATGAAAACCTCGCATTAAGGGCCCTCAAAATAACAACAAATTTCTGGGGGGCCACCCCCCCTTGGGTCCCCGGGACAAAACAAAACTCACAATTTCCCTTTCCCCCCACCCAAATAGAAGTAAAATGCAGGAAATGAGACCTTTCTGATTGATCAACCCGGGGACATCTGTTGCTCTGCTTTACTTCCCCAAATTTTCCGGTGGGAAAAAACATCCCCCGACGTGGGCAGCAGTAAAGGCCAAATAAAGGGGTAGCGGCAAACAGCAGGGAAGGGGGGCAGAAGCCTAAAAGGGTTTTAAATTTTTTGGGAAACTTTGTTTTCCACCCTCCCCCCAACGCAGAATGCAGGGGCAACACCAACACATAAAATCCCCAAAAATTTAAAATCATGGGGCACACTATCTGCGTCTCAACACCGATTTTTTTTTATGGGGTTTCCGGACCCAAAAAGACTTCCGGTTAAACCAAAATGGAAAGAAGGCCCGCTGGGTCGTCACTCCAAAAAGTTTGTCCGCCCATCAGCCAACGCCCTATCTGACGGACCCCTTTAGCACAGCTGGAGGAGTCTTTTCAGACAAACCATCGGGGTTTCCCCCCAGATAATGTGGTCTTTGACTTTCATCAAGAGGGAAACAGGGCCCTGGATTTTCTGATGAAGTTTGGCCCCAATTTTCCGGGTCCAAAACCCATTAGTTTCCGCTTCTTCACATTCCCTTTAAAAAGAAATGGGCCTCTTTTTAAAAATGTTTTTTTTAAAAAGACATTTTGTACCAAATTTTTAAATTCTCTTTCCCCCAAAGTTCATTTTGCTGGTTTGCTGTGGGAACTTAAAAGACACAAGGTTTCATGACAACACCGTATTCCATTTACTCTTTTTATCTTAAGAATTTTTGGAATTGTCAATGGTTTTGAGGTCTTTTTGCGTGAGATACACTAAAATTTTATGGCCTTTGGGGAACAAAAATGGGGCTTTAATGGGATTTCTCCCCCACAATTTTTAAAATGGGCTGAGAAGTCTATTTAAATTTTTTTGGGTCATGTAGCGTGAGATACCAATAAAAATAAACCCGGGCCTATTATAAAATTTTTTTGTTTCTAACAACATTTGTTCTTTACAATTTTTCCAAAGGGCTCAAGGGGCATGCTTTGAAATTTTTGGGGGGCTTTTTGCTTGAAATGCAGCTATACTACGGCCTATTTTAAAAAAAAAAGTTGTTTTTTAACAACATTTTTTCTTCACAATTGTCAAGAGTGGCTCAAGGGTGATGGTGCTGTCAGAAACGGGGGAAAAATAGACACTGTTAATGGGCACATACAAAATGATTGTTTTTTCAAGATCTTTTAACATAGCAACAATCCCTTATTGAGACAACCCATTTAATACAATTAAAAAAGAGAAACAAAGACATGGGGGGGATTCCTCCATTTTTAAAAATTTTTTTCTAGAATTAAATACTAAAAAACTTTCAGACAAAAAGCTGGTAAAAAAATTCCCCGAATTGAAAAGGGGGGTACAGGAAAACTTTACCAGATGAGGTTTTTCAAGGGCATGGGTATGGACAGACAGAAACAAAGTAAAGACAAATTTTCCCCCAGCACGTTGAGAAAAATAAAAAAAGAATACCAAAAAAAGGGGCACCTGGGGGAAAAGCTTAACCACCCAAATTTTTCCCAATAAGCTCAATTGGTCCACACTCAACGGGGGGGCAAGCGCTACCCAGGACAGGGCAGTCTATGTCCATGAAACTAAAAGGGGTTTAAAGACTCCTTTTTCCGGCACTTTTTAATCTGGGTCATGCAGGTTTGGCTCCTGCTGTGGCCAGGACAGTTATAGCAATGTCCAGTGAAACTAAAATGGTGGTTCAAAGCCTCCTTTTCCCCGGCACTTTTAATTTGGGTCACAGTTAATGGTCCCTTCTGCGGTACAGGACAGATATAGTCAATGTCCAGTTCAACTAAAATGGTTGTTGAAAGACTCCTTTTTCCGCACTTTTTAATTGGGGTCAAGCAGGTTTGGGGCAAATGCAGTGGCACAGGACAGTATAGTCAATGTCCAGTTCAACTAAAATGGTGGTTGAAAGACTCCCTTTTTCCGGCACTTTTTAAATGTGGGGGTCATGCAGTTTGGGGCTCATGCTGTGGCCCAGGGCAGGTATAGTCAATGTCCAGTGAAACTAAAATGGTGGTTGAAAGACTCCTTTTTCCGGCACTTTTTAAATGTGGGGGGCATGCAGGTGTGGGGCTCATGCTGTGGCCCAGGTCAGGTATAGTCAATGTCCAGTTCAACTAAAAAAGGTGGTTCAAAGACTCCTTTTTTTCCCGGCACTTTTTAAATGTGGGGGTCATGCAGGTTTGGGGCTCATGCTGTGGCCCAACATGGATATCAATGTCCAGTAAAAAAAAAATATGTTGAAAGACCCTTTTTCCGGGGACTTTTAAAAGTGGGGGGCATCAGGTTTTGGGGGGTCATCGTGGCCCAGAAGGGATGTCAAAGTCCAATAAAATAAAAGGTTGAAAACTCCCTTTTTCCGGCACTTTTTAAACTGGGGGCAAGCAGGTTTTGGGGTTTATGCTTGGCCCGGACAGGTATAGTCAATGTCCATTCAACTAAAAGGGGTTGAAAACCCTTTTTCCGGCACTTTTAAAGGGGGGGTCATGCAGGTTTGGGGCTCTCTGGGGCCCAGGACAGGTATATCAATATCCTAAAACTAAAATGGGGTTAAAGACCCCTTTTTCCCCCCCGGCACTTTTAATCTGGGGTCATGCGGTTTTTGGGGCCATGCTGGGCCCAGACAGTATGTAAATGTCCAGTGAAACTAAAATGGTGGTTAAAGACCCTTTTTTTCCGGCATTTTTTTAAATGGGGGGGTCAGCAAGTTTGGGGGGCTCATCTGTGGCCCAGGACAGGTATAGTCAATGTCCAGTGAAACTAAAATGGTGTTGAAAGACCCCTTTTTTTTCCGGGCACTTTTTAATCGGGTCATGCAGTTTGGGGGGGCTCATGCTGGGCCCGGGACAGGTATATCAATGTCCATGAAAACAAAAATGGGGGTTCAAAACTCCCTTTTCGCACTTTTTAAATGGGGGGGTCAGCATTTTTGGGGCTCATCTGTGGCCCGGGACAGGATAAAATGCCATGAAACAAAAGTTTAAAAGACTCCTTTTTTCCCGCCTTTTTAAATGTGGGTCAGCATTTTGGGGGCCATCGGGGCCCAGGACATAAGTCAATTCCAGTAAAAACTAAAATGGTGGTTCAAAGACTTCCTTTTCCCGGCACTTTTTAATTTTTGGGGGTCAAAAAGGTTTTAATGGCCATTCTGGGGTACAGGACAGATATAGTCAATGTCCAGTTCAACTAAATGGTGGTTGAAAAAACTCCTTTTTCCGGCACTTTTGAATCTGGGGTAAATGCAGGTTTGGGCTCATGCTGCGTTCCAGGACAGGGAATTTCAATGTCCATTTTAAAGTAAAATGAGGGTTCAAATCATACTGCCTTCTGGCACTTTTAATTTTGTGGGTAAATGCAGGTTTAATGGTCATGCTGTGGTACAAGACAGGGATAGTGAATGATCTGTGACTTTTTTCTGTGACTTTATAACCTAAGTGTGTTGCCTAAGATGTAGCACTATCCATTTTGACTGTTTGGATGTTAATTTCCCCAGCTTCTCCAGCCCTGTTTGGGTGTAAGAATGAAGGTGTTTGTTGCTCTCCCATAGACTTTAAATGGTCATCGCTCATAATCGACTGCTCACTATCGACTATCTGGTCGATGATGGTCGACTATCGACCATCGACCAATGTCGATGGCCAACGCAATCGCTCAACACTACTGCAGACTATAGGACTGTAGCCTGTGACTACTGCAGACTATAGGACTGTAGCCTTGTGACTACTGCAGACTATAGGACTGTAGCCCATACTGTGACTACTGTAGACTATAGGACTGTAGTCCATACTGTGACTACTGCAGACTATAGGACTGTAGCCTTGTGACTACTGTAGACTATAGGACTGTAGCCCATACTGTGACTACTGCAGACTATAGGACTGTAGCCTGTGACTACTGCAGACTATAGGACTGTAGCCCATACCTTGACTACTGCAGACTATAGGACTGTAGCCCGTTCCGTGACTAGTGCAGACTATAGGACTGTAGCCCGTACTGTGACTACTGCAGACTATAGGACTGTAGCCCATACTGTGACTACTTCAGACTATAGGACTGTAGCCGTGTGACATGCAGACTAAGGACTGTAGCCCATACTGTTTACTACTGCAGACTATAAGACTGAACCCATACTGTGACTACTGCAGACTAAGGGTGTAGCCCGTACCGTGACTACGCAGACTATAGGACTTAGCCCTACCCTGACTACTGCAACTATAGGACTGTAGCCTTTTCCGTGATACTGCAGACTATAGGACGTAGCCCATACTGTGACTACGAGACTATAGGGCTGTAGCCGTGCTGGGCACTGCAGACTATAAACTGTAGCCCGTACCGGACAAAATTTAGACTAAGGGCGTAGCCTTGTGACTACGCAGACATAGGACTGTAGCCTGTGCGGGCTACTGCAACTATAAAACTGTACCGTGCGGGATACTGCAACTAAAAAAGCCCGTAGCCCATACTGTACTACTCAGCCCATAGGGCTGTAGCCCATCTGTGACACTGAGCTAAAAGGGGCTGTAGCCCATCTGTGACTACTCAGACTATAGGGGCGTAGCCTTTTACTATGCAAACTAAAGGACTTACCCATACGTACTACTGTAGATTAAGGGCTGTAGCCTTTGGGCTACTGCGACTATGGACGAGCCCCTACTGTGACCCACTGCAGATATAGACGTAGCCCATACTGTACACTGCGACGATAGGACTGTAGCCTTGTACTACTGCAGACATAGGGCTGTAGCCCTACCCTGACTATGCAGACTATAGGAATTTAGCCCCCCTTTTGACTACGCAGACTAAGGACGACCCCCAACTGTGACACTGTAGACTAAAGGACTGTACCTGGCTGTGGCACGCAACTATAAGACGACCGGCGGGGGACACTCAGACTAAAAGACTGGGCCCGGCGGGGGACTACTGCAGACTATAGGACGTACCCATACTTTTGACTCGCAGACTATAAACTGAGCCTGTCGGGGACTAGCAAGACTTTTGACTGTACCTTTTGGCATGCAGACAAAAGACTGAGCCTGTGCTGTGACTACGCAGCTAAGGATGCTCATATAGGATTTTTTACTTTCCCTTTCCTATTACCCCTGCCCAAGCAGTTTAATAGGGGGTGCAAACAAGGCAGGCGCATGAGGGTTTAGCACCATGGCAACCGACACCCCCCGCAATTTCACGTGTATGGGGTTTTTCAGAGGGGAGGGTGTTAGATCATACATGCCAACCTCCCGTTTTTGGGGGGGGGGCCCCTATTTGGGGCCCCTCCCCCCTCCCGGGGGGTTTTGGGATTCCCCCCCCCTGCAGGCGGGGGGGGTCCTTTAAAACCGCGGCGCAAGAGTAGCGCTGGTGCCTACTCTTGGCCCGCCGGCCCCCTCCAAAAGGCGGGGTGAGGGGGCCGCAGCGGCCGCTATACCCCGCCCGCGGTCTCACCGGGGAGGGGGCAGGGGGGATCGCTCCCTCCTCCCCCTCCCCCTGTATTACGGCGTCTGTCCGCCGTGCATACAGGGCAGCGGGGGCAGGGGGGAATACGCGCGGGCAGGGGGTGAGCGGGGGCGCTCTCATTCCCCCGCGCCGCTGAGAGATCGTCCGGAGGGCCTGCTGCAGGGGCCCCGGGAGGGAATGGATTTTTAATTTTTTTTTTTTATTAGCTTTGGGGGCTCTACCTGGGAACAGAGGGGACATCCCTCAACAGGGACATCTACCGGAACAGAGGGGAAAAACACCTGGCAACAGAGGGGCACTACCTGCAACAGGGGGGACATCTCCCCGGGCAACAAGGGACACTACCTGGCAACAGAGGGGCCTACCTGGCAACAGGGGGCACTACCGGGCAACAGAGGGGGCTCTCCCGGGCAACAAAGGGGGCACACCTGGCAACAGAGGCCATCTCCCTGGCAACAGGGGGGACATCACCGGCAAAAAAGGGCACTACCTGAACAAGGGGGCACTACCTGCAAAAAGAGGGGGCACTACCTGGCTACGGGGGGGCACTCCTGGCTAACAGATGGGGGCACTACCTGGCTAACAATGGGGGCACTACCTGGCTAACAATGGGGGCACCACCAGGCTAAAAATGGGGACATCACCTGGCAACAAGGGGGGCATCACCGTCACAAGGGGGGCACTACCGGAAACGGGGGGGGGCATCTCCCGGGCAACAAGGGGGCACTACCTGGAAACAAGGACATCTCCTGCAACGGGGGGGACATCACCTGGCAACAGAGGGGCCCCCAAACCTGGCAACAGAGGGGGCACTACCTGGCAACAGGGGGGGCACCACCGGGCAAAAAGGGGGGACATCACCTGGAACAAGGGGGGCACACCGGGGAACTAAGGGGGCACTACCGGCAACAGAGGGGACACCTTGGAAACAGAGGGGCACTACCTGGCAAACAATGGGGGCACCACCTGGCTAACAGATGGGGGGCACCACCTGGCAACAATGGGGGCACTACCGGGCTAACAATGGGGGCACTACCGGGCTAAAAATGGGGGCACTACCTGGCTAAAAAGGGGGGACATCTACCGGGCAACAATGGGGCACACCTGTGCACAATGGGGGCACTACCGGCAAAAAGGGCACTACCGGGCAACAAGGGGGCACTACCGGCAACAAGGGGATTTTCTACGGGGCTAACTATGGGGACTCTACCGGGCTAACAGATGGGGGCACTACCTGGCTAAAAAGGGGGGCACCCCCGGCAAACAAGGGGGGCACCTACCTGGCTAACAAGGGGGCTCTACCGTTTAAAAATTTTGGCTCTACCTACTACAGGGGGCATCCTTTGCTAAAAGGGGGGCACTACCGGCCAAAAAGGGGCACTCCCGGGTTTATGGGGGGCTCCCCTACCGGGCTATAAGGCATCTCCTGGCTTCTTCAAATTTAGGTGGAGGGGGTGGGCTTTTTTAAAGGGGGCGTGGAAATACCGACAAGAGGGGCTTCCATGAAAATTTTTGCCGCGGCCGCTAATCGCGCCGCCTACTAGATTCTCCTGTTTTTTCATTTTAAAAAGTTGGAAACTAGGGTGTAGAGGACCCACACCCCTAGCGGTCAAAAGGGGTTAAAGAGCAAGAGGGAGCCGGCTCTATGCCGGGTTTTTTAGGGGCCCCAAACCAACTGTCCTAACAGCTGCCGACCTCCTCTGAACACAAATCTGGGGCTGGCGGGAATTCAAAAATTAAAAATTTCTAACGTACCCGGCGCTGGGGTAATTTCAATACAAATAAAGTTGTTTTAACACAGGCCCAGATTTTTACTGAGGGTTTCCAAAAACAAAAACCGTGCGCAAAAAAAAAAAATATGGCGGTCCCGGGCGCTTTTTCCAGCAGGGGAAAAATTTGCTTTTGGGTTTCTTGGACAGCTTTTTCAAATTGCTGGGGTGGATTTTAGACAAAAATAGTAAAACCATTAACAAATTTGCAAGATAAATTACAGAGAAACCCAACATTCGATCTTTTAATTTCATGTTTTCTCACTTTCTAGGAGACATGATCGATTGTACACAGAACAGTAATACTAATGTTTTGTGAAAACCCGCAATACAACTACTACTCAAATTGAAAAAGCAGCACTAACAATTTGGCTCCTGACATTTCCCCTTACTTCGAGGGTTTTTTTTAAATTTTAAAGTTTTTGAGAAAGGGTTAATGGCCACGTGGTTAACTGCTGTTGTGCTGTTTCTGTTTGATTGAGTCCGAGATTTCATAATTTTTTTTTTTTGTCTGGAATTTCCTTTTATCTTGCTATATTGTTTTAGTGGAAATTTTGTGCTGACTACTTCAGTGTTAAAGTTAATATTTATTCACTTTTACATTCAGATTCAACAGTGTAGGCTGAAGTCAAGCCTGTGTTTAAAAAAAGGGAAGGTTTTCTCAAAATGATCATTTTTTTTAATTCCGTTTTAGGGTTAAGCAAAAATTTTTTTTAGGACTTTTTGGTTGTTTTTTTTTTTTTTTTCCCGATCATTTTTTTCAAATCCCGCCAATCGGGGCTAGCCCCGCCCACCTAAAATTGACAAACCTTTTACTTTTGGAATTTGGTAAAAAAAATGTAAATTTAAACTTCAGTGGGGGGGGCTACCTTTTTGGTGGGTGGGGCTAACCCCTTTACTCATGAATAAAAATTTTGGGGTTAAATGCTCAAAATTTTCCCCCCCCCTTTGCTAAAGGGAAGAACAAGCTATGTTAGACCTGCTGTTTCCAGCGCTTTGCCCCTTTTTCTGAAAAGATGCGTATTTTTTCGTGTATTTAATGCCAACCCTTCAGTTTCACCCAGAAGGGGTCTTTTCAAAGAGTCATTTTTTTTCAACCCCCCTGCCTACCCAACTGAAAAAACCTATAATTTTTGAATGGGTAGAAAAAAGGTAAATTTAACTGTCAGTGGGGGGGGAAACCCTTTTGGTGGCTCCATGAATAAAAATTTGGGGGTTTAAATGCTCAAAAACCTACGCACCCTTTAAAAGAATAAGGGGCACAGTGCTGGAAACAAGCAGGCCCTTAAACCTAGTTTGTGCTGCCTTCAGCAGGGGGGCACAACCTATTTTACGGGTTCCCCCTTTTTTAAGATTTACTCATCCCATTCACTTCGGTAAGGGGTTTTCCCCTAGTCATGCCCCTTGTGACCGGGAAGGTGTCACTTTGCAGGGATTGAAAGGGGAACTGTTAAACTATCCCCCCCTTGTGATGGGGATCCTGTGAAATCTATTCTCATGGTGTCTCTTTTTCAGTTTAAACCCCCCTTTTTTCTGATAAGGGAGAAAGAAAACCCAAATCTTTCCCTGTACGAACGGGAATGTTAGACTTTTAAATTAGGCTTAGGGGGCCAAAGTCAAACTGCGGGGATTTTCAGATTTAAAATTTAAAAAATTTTTGAAAGGATAGGGAAAAATTTAAAAAAAAAAAACCCAAAAAATTCTTAAAAAATGTTTTTTAACAAAAAAACGGAGTTAACCCCCCTTACCCCCGGGCCCCCATTTTTTGTCCCTCCTGACAGACCCATTTTTTAAATCTGTCATGTGTCACTTTATGTCAGAATAACTTTTTGACATTTTAATCTTCCTGTTTTCAGAGATTGTTTTCTCGTGCACTTGTCTTTAAGAAGTAAAAATTTTTGGTCCAAAAAGCTTGTTTATTTGTGAAAAATATCAAATTATCGTGAAAAATTTAAAAAAATTCCCAATTTAAAAACTTCAAAAATTTCTCATGAAAAGAAAAGTTAAATTTCCACTTAAAATAGTTTATAACTAGCATCTCCCCATATGCTCGTATTTTGGGCATCATTTTTTTTAAATGTCTTTTTTTTTTTTTACGACATTAGGGGCTTAAAATTTTTATATAATTTAAAATTTTCAAAAAAAATTTTGCAATATAAAAATTTTTAGGGACCAGTCCATTCTAACGTGACTTTTTATTGACCCGTATGTTAAACCCCCTAAAAGCCTCATCTAAGAAACACAACCCCCTTAAAGTATTTAAAACCCATTTAGGAAGTTTTTTTAACCCATTAGGGTTTTCACAGGAAATAAAACAAAGTGGAAGGAAAATTTTAAAATTTTTACTTTTTTGCAATTTTCAATTTTTTTACTTATTTACAAGAATACGGGAATGTATCAGGTAGATCAAATTAATATTTATTCCCAATTCTGCCGTTTTCAGAGATATCCCAATGTGGGCCCCAGGGATTATTGGCCAACCACAAACCCCAGAATAGGAAAGAGCACCACTGGACTCGGCCCCATTTTTATTACGATTTTAAATTTTGGGGGCCCTTTCAAGTTTGCGGACACCCTAAGGTCCAAAACTCAAAAAATACCCCTAAAAAGACCCCATACTGGAAACTACACCCTTAAGGTATATCCAGGGGGGCAGTAGTATACGACCCCCCAGCGTTCACAAATTTTTTTAGCATTCCCCCCTGAAAATAAAAAAAAAAATTTTTTTTTTACAATAATCGCAATTTTTGCTGAAAAATTTTTAAATTTTTTTCAAGGAATCTTTGGGGGAAAAAAGCCCCAAAATTGTTTATCAATTTTTTTCCCAATTCAGCAATACCCTACAAGTGGGTGAAACTCTTTTTGGGCATGGCAGGGGGTACAAGGGAGGGAGCGCTATTTGGCTTTGGCGCCAAAATTTGGGGGGCCAGTCGCATTACAAACCCCCCAAAATACAGAACAGGGAAACCCCCAAACCCATTTTGGATTCAAAACACCCTCAGGGGTCTCTCAAGGGTGTTTTTTATTTTGGGGGCACAGGGTTTTTCCGGTTTTTTTTTTTTGCATTTGGGGCAAAGGAAAGAGGGGGGAAAAAGCATTCCGCATTGTTTTTTTTTGGGGTTCATTTTACAGGTTTTTTCGTCGGATAAAAACGGGGTACTTTTCTTGGGGGTCGGTACAATTCAATGATAAAAATTTATATAGTTTTTTTTTTTGTTTTAATACTTTTACACAATAGAAAATAAAAGGGGTTTTTTTTTAAAAAAAAAAAATTTAAAAAAAACCCCTTGTTTACGCCGGGCCCCCCCCCCGGGCCCCCGGGGCCCCGGGCGCATCCTGGTCCCCCCCCCGGGCTCTCCGGGGGCGGGTGCCGCCGCGGCCGCGGACAGCCGGGGGCTGCGCGCCTGACTTACCTGACCGCGCTCCTGTCCGTCCCCGCCCTCTGCCGGCCGAGGCGCGCGTGCCTGTGCCTAAGGCGCGCCGCCGCTCGTTCCCCCGGGGGGTTTAAAGGGCCAGCGCCCCAATTTGGAATTGCCAGGCGCTTCCCCCCACTTAAGGTAAATCCCCCTATCACTCCTTGCTGGAACATATGCCCCGTGCCCTAGTGAAAGCGTTCCAAACTACCCCTGCCTTACCGTGACCAGACCCCCCGCTACTTTTTTCACTCCGAACCTCTGCCGCCTGCCCTGACCTTTCCCGCCTTCTACGACCACGAACCT
>JAODAL010068284.1:0-16880 GCA_025379985.1 Phyllomedusa bahiana
ACTCCACTAAAAATTCACCACTCCTTCACTCATACCCCACCACCCCACACATACCACCCTGCACACACCCCCAAACACTGATTTTTTTTTTTTTTTTTTATAATTTGATGACATAATGACTAACCTCAAAGTCCAAAATAGTCCTAAATGCCCCTTAAAAACAGGAACAAATGAAATGAAATCAGGCTTCCCGCCTTAGGGCCCACCGTGACCCTTTTCGGAGTCCACCCCTCCGTCTCTCATGGTGGTTTCCCCCCAATTCCCCACCCAACCAAAATGGACCCCAAAAAGAACCCCATTATAAAAAAAGCAAAAATAAATTGCAAATTAAAACGTAAATTCAAGGCAAACCCCCACACGGCCCACCATACCCTTGCGAAGTCCAACCCCTTCGTCCTTCATGGTGGCAACCCCAAATCCCCCACCCAACCTGACTAGTGCCCAATGATCCCCTTCTACCTAAATCACTACTATATACAAGATATATACAAGCACCACTATATACAAAATACAAAATACACAAACACCACTATATACAAAATATATACCAAATATATACAAATTGCATCAACCATATATGCCCTATATATATATATATATATATATATATATATATATATAAAACTATTGTGACGCCTCGCTTGCGCTTGGACGCCATTTTGGACCGTCCTGGGGAATAAACACTTAGCTCCGGGATCGTCGTCCTTGGTAGAACGAAGAATGGAGTTTCCAGGTAGGACACTCTGACACCAGAATTCTTTTAACTGGCTTCAGCCAGCTTTATTGGCAAGGATACATACTACAGAAACCAAATCATAAAAAATAATCCTCAGGCCGCTGGCCACTGACTAAACATAATATTGAGCCCCCTCACTACTCTGTGATCTTTGTCAAACCACAAAGGACCACCAAAACCATAGAATTGCTTCCTGTTGCAATACTAGCCTGGGGGCCAGAGCCCTTCTCCTTGGCTCTGTTGCTGCTCCACTCCAAACAGCATACCACGCCCCCTGAACAACTGAAGGCCCTGGCTTTTTATATGACGCCCGAGCCCTATCCAAAACGTGGCCTGGAACATGGGGAGTAGACGCCCACCCAACGCATTGTCTACTCCCAATAAGACCAACCCAGGAACGGCTGAAAAGCCAAAATACTCCTAATAGTTGTCAACCACTTAGAGTGGCTGACAAAACATACAGCGGCTCTTATCCCACCAAGGCCAGGTATCCTTGGTGGCATGTTTATATAAACCCCTCTGGTATATCTCCATCTAGTGGCAGCAACCGGCAACTACCTGTAGCGGTCTGTCCCCATACCCTCCCCCTCTGAATAAGGCCGTAGGTCTTTTTTCACCTTGCACAAACCCCCCTCCCGGGTCAAAGCTCTTACAGAGGGAATCCGTCTCACCCAGTTATGTTGCGCCTGGTTTCTCTGGGAAGTACGCCACTTTTCTCCGGGGAAAAACCCTTTTCCCCCCCTTCTGTTCCATAACACCGGACATATAGCCTGATTTCGGCTGGACCCGCATCAAAAGTCAAACCATACATTCCACACTAAACTTTTCCTCCTTAGCACCTGTTGCTACCCGGCAACACTCCCTCTACCTCGTCAGGGGAAGAGACTACATTGTCTAAAAACAGCTCAGCCGTGGGCTCATACCATGCGCTCACCTCATAATCGGCAGCAGACAGTTTACTGCCACTTACTACAGATGGCCTAACATATGTCCGCTCTACTGCAAGGATGTCACCACCTTCCTCCTGCATGCTGACATTCACAGGAGTACTACTGATAACTCCAAGACCAGCACTATTATTCATTGTAGCCTTCTCCCACACACAGGGTACCTTGGCATTGGGCCCACTGGGCAGTGTCTTCACTAATTCGGGTCTCCTATAAGCAACAGGCCCCTGGTTAGTCCCCGCAACCACACTACAGCACAGGAAGCATAATGACAGCACACCCTCAGGGTTGCTATCCACCATGGCCTCAAGGGGCCGCACCTAAAGCTAAAACCTACTGCCTCTTGGTCTGCAGGATCGGATACAGCCTCAAATGTCTCTGAACCCTGAAGCTCCGCCTCTTGTCTCCTAGCTGTCACTTGGTTCCTACCAGGGGGAATCTGGTCTACCTCCCTGACCTCCTCAGTGATGGTAACCTCCACTGCAGTAGGACCTCCTGTGGAACAATGTACCTCTGTGTCCCCCTTAACCTGTAGGTCAGTGGCCCCAGGGTTATTACAGACAATCGCAACATCAAGGAAAGCCCTGCCGAGGACCTCAGCCTCCTTACCAGGTGGGTTTCTAATGTCTGCGGACTCGCTTGTCCCTCCATACATATGACTGACAGCAGTGGGAAGAGCACATTCACGGTCTGTATCCTCTCTTTCATGCATTACCCTTGCACTATTACGGGGCTCCCTGGTACTCACCTGAGCTTTACAGCTCATGACAGGTGTTTGCCTTGTGGTGACCAGTTGAGGAGGCTTATATTGCACTACAGGGGCCACAAACAATGCATATTCTGCAATACAAACCTCACCACAATCAGCAGGCATGCTAATGGTTTGAGTGTCACCATTGGCAACCTCTATAGACACTTTATCTGCCAAGATGACCTTACCTGGCACCTCACCAGTGTCAGAGGATATCTTCCCCTGTGCCCACTTCTCACTGGTGCTTTCAAGCAGCAGACACTTTGCATCAATGGGTGGAGATGTTTCCCTCACATCCCTTATACCCATCTCTAAGGGAGAACTCTCCGCTTCTACCTGGGATACTCCTACATCTTGCTCCACATCAAATTCACACTGAGCTGGAGGCAATGGCGGACACATTTATAAATGGGACATCAGTAATAACCACCCGGCTATTACCTTTATAGTTCTCCCCCTCATGCACCACTCTGGCCGTGTTCAGATTAGGCAACTCAGTCACCTTTTTACCCTCCGTAGGTTCGGCGGACATCTTGCTGAAAATGGCATCCCTCTGCCATTCACCCCAAACCACAGGACATAATACCTCTGAGACACTGTTAATATGTTTCTCCACCTCCTGTAAGGAAAATGTATCAGCTGCCTCAGAACCAGGCACTTCTTTACCATCTGGGGATTTAAACCCACTCATCTGCCTCTCACTAGGGTTCAAGCATACACCCAGCTCTGTGGTGTCCATCAGCTCCCTCCTTCCATCACTGGAGTCTTTGTGACCCTGGCAGAAAAAGCTACTGGCAATGCAGCAACCATTGAAGCAAGTGAAATCCGTAGTACTACAGATCTGAGCACACATTTTCTCTACACAGGTATCTGAGATCTCATTCATGCAGGCATGCACCTCACCAGAGTCCGGACACACCCTCATTAAACTAGTCTCCTCACACATTGTAGGAGAGGAATCATTCCCAGGATCCTCCAGTTCCCTTCCAGGCTGCAGACTGAAACAGGAAAGCTCCTCTCCAACAGCAGTCACACAGAACTGGTGGCCATCAATCCCTGGGCCCGCATTACCTGCGACTTGCAGGCTATAATCAGGTACACACAGCGCGCTGGGGTCACTGGCAGACACTTCACACAGAACTTCAGGGCCCGCACACTCATCCGTTTTTACAGCAGAAGGTGCAGGGGATACCATGTTGCCAGGGGCAACCACATCAACTCCTCCGGAGCCTGTAGTGTTAACCCATGTCTCCAGATTGTCATGCACCCCAGGACATACACTCTCTGCTATAGACTCAGCACTTATCACACTGGAAGTAGCAGAGGTGTTACCCTCCCCCACAGGCAACACAGCAGGTAATGTCAGGCATATGTCATGAACACAGAGTTCATTAGATTCTTCCAGTCCCAAATAATTGGTGTCAGTCTCAGGAACTCTCTGAGACTCTAACCCAGGCTCTTCTGTCTCAGGCAGCAGCACCGCATACTCCTCAGGGGGCACTTCCCAGGAACAGTCACTTCCTCTGCCCGACACCCTGGCGGTTGCCCACAAGTGCTCAAAATGGGGGAAGTCTCTGCCAAGTAGACAGCCGGACTGTCTTTCACAAACCTCTAGTAAATGGACAACAGTCCCACAACAAGTCTCAAAATGCATTGGAACATTCTTACCGGAGTCTGGTCGGGTCCTCACACGGGGTGCGATGTCCGGGTGCACTCTGGAGACATCTTGGCGACAGTCCATGTCGACCCACAGTGGGAGATCATCCACCCGCAGCCAATGCATCCGTGGCAGCATGTCCTCTGCCCTCCAGACCACAGGACCCTCAGGAGCACATCCCGCTCTATGGCTCACCCAGCACAGCTCCTCCTGCTGGACAATGGCGGTTCTCGGCTGTTGAGATTTGTTTGCCTCCGTTTGGATTTTGGGTTTGAAAAGGCCCCAAACCTGCTTTGGTCGGGCATGGTACTGGGGCACTCCCCGGGGCTGGGGCCCAACCCCGCCCCAGCTAAAAAAATATCCTCCAGGGCAGGGGGAAAAACGCAACTCTGGCAGCAACACAGCCCTCTTTACACCCACAGCTTCAAAATTTTAGGCCCCCCCGGCCCCTTTTAAAATTTTTTCCTATGCAGCCAATTTCACCGTGGCCAACTCCTCAGTCCCGGACAATTATCCCGAAACCCTTTCCACCAAAAGGTGACGCCTTACATACCTTGGGCCCGTCTACCCACGACAAAAAACATATATAGTGGAGTCCCTAAACTACTCTGTGACTTTTGGTTCAACCACAAAAGGACCCCCAAAAAACCACAGAACCCCTTCCTTTTTGCAATACTAGCCTGGGGGCCCGGCCCTTCCCTTGGCCTTTTGCGTTTTCCATTTCCAAAACCCAGAAGACCACCCCCCCCGAAAAAACTGGGGGGGCCCTTTGGGCTTTTATAAGACGCCCCCACCCCCAAAACCTAAAACGCCGGCCGGGAAAACATGGGGAGTAGACGCCCACCCAACGCATTTTTTCTCTCCCAATAAGACCCAAAAACCCCGGAACGGCTAAAAAACCCAAAAACAAACTCCAATAAAAGTTCCCAAACCCAATTTAGAGTGGCGGGAAAAAACATACAGCTGCCTTTTAAATCCCCCCAAGGGCCCGGGGCCCCCTTGGGTTGACATTTTGTATAAAAACCAAACTCTGGTAAATTTCCCACCCTAGGGGCAGCCCCGGCAATTTACCTGAAACCCGGGTTCCTGCCCAAAACTATAAAACAAACCCAAAAAATCAAAAAAATTTTCCCAAAAAATTGCCTACACAAAAAACCAGGGAGCCCGGGTCACCAACCCACACCCCCCCCTCAAACCCCGGCAGCATGGACCACACCCAGGCGCACCCCCCCCCAGACCCACCCTCCCCACCACATAAGGAAAAGGGGTCCCCCAAGGGCCCGCCACCCAGTCCCAACCCACCCAGCTCCCCACCCCCAAAAGGGGCCGAAAACCCAAAAGCTCCCCACCCCCCCGGGGCAAGAGGCCCCCGGGAAAAAGAAAAAACCCCGACCCCAGCCCAAACCACCAACAGGGGAGGGCGGCGAACCCCCCGCCCCGGCCCCCCCAAACAAACTAAACCATCTCAACCTACATTACATCCCTTTCAAAATGGGACGCAGGTTTTGGTCCCCTGTAACCCCCTTATTTCATAGCGGCCTAAAAAGCAAAAAAAAAATGCTACTGTGTCATGCCAGCCCACCCCCGGGGGAGGGGAGATGTCCAACTAGGGCATTTCTAAAGGGAAGCCCCTCCACGGGGGCACCCCTTTTCGCACCCATCTTTCCCCCCTCCAAAAACCCGGTTTTTCGCCGGGTCCCCCAGAAAATGTTCCCTAAGTACCTCCCCCCGGGAAAAGGGAAACTTTCTGCTGGGGGGACACAAAGCCCATCGTGCATTCCACGTGAAATTTCCTTAAACCCCCTTTTACTTAATGTAAAGTAAACCCAACGGCCCCCGACCCCCAAAGGGTTCTTAAACCCGTCCCTTTAGGCCCCACTCCGGATAGGAAAGGTTGGCTAGGTCCCCTCCCGGGCCGGTGGGGGGCCCCCCAAACCATTTGGAAATTCCCGTACGTTGGGGGCATTGAAGTAAGAAAGGGTCCTTTCTTTCCAGCAGGGAAAACCGGGCACCCTCCCGAGGGACAACCCCCCCCCGGGAGTTTCGGGATTTTAAAATTTGTCCCTGACGTACAACCCCCGGAAAGCAGCAACCAGGCCAAGCCCCAAAAAACCTTTTTGGGGAAAACCTCTGTTTTTTAAAAAAAGACAAAGGGCCAACCCAAAGGTCCGCCCTTTGGGAAATCCCTGGGGGCCAGGGGGCTTCGGGAAAAAGGGCTAAACGGGCCCCCTGTCGGGGAAACCCTCCTCAACGGGGTCCTGATCCCCAAACTTCCCCAGACCCCCCCCGGCGAAGAGCTTTCAGAGCGGGGTGAAAAACAAAAAAAAAAAAGCCCCCCGGGAAATTTGTCCCGTCTGTGTGCGAAGCCCCCTTCACTCGCCCTCCCTTTTCCCCCCATTCCGGGAAAAAAGGGGCCCCCCGGGAAACCATTCCCCCAAGAGGGGGTACCCACCAAGGAGGCATCTGAAGCCAGAGGTCACCAAAGGGTTATCTTAAAAAAGTTTTCACAAGGAACACCTGGGGTTTGGGAACCAAAAAAAGAAAAACCCCCCAAAAACTTCCTGGTGGGGTTTAGGGCACACCCCTCTTGATTGGGTTCACCCGGTTCCCCATAACATTTGGAAAAAAAAAAAACTAAAAGATCCGGCCCCCGAAAAGGGACTCTGGCAAAAGACACACCCCTCCCCCAAAATAAAAAAAAAAGGGCGGAACAGGTAATTTTTAAAATTCAAGCAAAACCCTTTTCCCCTGAGGGACCAAGACCATCCCTTCCACAATTAACCTTGAAAGGGGCCCGCCCCTTTCACCCTCCAAATCCCAGTTTTTTAGTAGAGGCAAACCCGGGTTTCGAATTTGGGACCCCCCCAAAAATCTTAGCTAAATAACGGGTTTTTGGGAAGGTGTCCGGGAGATAAAAAAGAGGATCTCCTCCTCCCAACCAGAGATTTCCGCACTTACCCCCGGTTGACCCATGCCCCCAGACACACCCCTAGCGATCCACCCGGGACATATCCAACTCTGCCCCCCTCTTTCGAGGGGGACAAAGGGGGGCCCACATCATCGGCGTACGCTACCCCTTTAAAAGAGTGGTTCCCGGGGGGCGGCCGGGCCCAAAAGCCCCCTTTTCCCCCCAAGGGCCCCGCCCCAATCCCCCTCAAGGGGGGATTGATCGAAAACACTATAACAGGGGGCCCAAAACGGGCCCCCCTTTCCGGGCAAACCAGACCCAACTGAAAAAGGGCCCGTCCACACCAACCTTCACCGCCCCAAAAAAGACTCTGCTTTGGGCAAAATTAAGGGTCTTAAGCCCCCCCAATTTAAAAACCCCTCGGCACCCCCGGTACCTTTAAAGGGGCCCAACCCAGAGGAAACCCCAGGGGGTTTAACCCCAAATCAAAATGCTTTTTTTTTGACCCAATGACAGCAAATACCCCTCCCAGTGGCCCGCCCAAACCCTGCTCCACTCCCCTCACGGACACCCCCAAATTTAAACCCCACAAAATTACTCCCGGCCGGGAAACCCAAAAGGCAGGGGCTGGCCCCCGAGGGAAAATTTGGGGGCGCGAACTGCCCCCAGCCTTTTTAAAAAAGGGACTTTTTTTGGCAAAACCCTTTTAAAGGGGGGGTCCCTTTTGGGAAAAGAGCTATGGGCCTCCCAATTCTAAAATAGGGGACGGATCTTTACCCTTTGACAAAGGGGGACACTGCAACCGCCTCATTGCCGGGAAAATTTGTACCCGAGGGGGCGGCAACTGGGGAAACACACACTGGACAAGGGGGAGCCAAGATCCCCTTTAAAAGGCCTGATAGAATTCCAGATAAAAAGGGCCAAATCGGGCCCCGGGCCGATTTCTTGGCCCTAAGTATTCAATCCCCGCTTCCCCTTCCCTTTAGGGGATCTTTTTTGCCAAAACATCAAAAAGAGGGGTCTACCCTGGTTTCCCGGGGAAAGGGGCTTCAGCCGGGAAACCCCGAAAAAAACCCTAAATTCCGGTCGGACCCCTTTCCCCCCCTAAAGGCACAGTATTATGCCTACGACCTCCAGGATCCCTGATCGCAAACCGATTCATAAATCCTGTACTAAAATCGGGGGCCCAAATACCAGTTTAAAAAACCCCTTTGCCCCTTACAGCTCTTTTTTAGGGGTCGGGGGAGGGGTACCTGCGAAATCCCTCCTCAAGAATTTAAAGAGGGGTTGTTTTAAAAATACTGGCACCTTTTCAGGAGAGCTTTCACTCTGGAATGTCCCCCCGGGGTTTTAACACCCCATCCAGAAAAAGCTTTTTCGATTTTCCTTCCTCGGGCCCCTGTACCGGCGGTACCCCCCCAGTCTCGAGGCTCGAGAAGCTGGCGGAAGAATTTTCGCTTTTTCTTTTCTTAAACACTCCCACCACTCGGTCTTACTGCCGAAAGGGCCCCTATTAAAGGTACCGGGCTCTGAAAAAAAATCCTAAAGGATTGTCTTACATCGGCTTCCTCCGGGAGAGATAAAAATTCGCCTCCAGTATCCCCTGCCCACCGCGAGCCCTCTAAAACCCTTTTCAAAGAAAAAAAAATAAAACCATGGTCAAAAATTTCCCCATTTTCCGTCACGACACCCTAACAAAAAGGGGTTCCTCCCCCCTTAAAAAAAAAACCTATCTATAGGGGACCTACATCTCCCCCAAAAATTAGGTGAAACCCGGGGTTTGACCTGGGAGCTCCTGATGTGGGGGTTTCCCACCAGGGACCCATCTAAAGGCAAGGGCTATTGAAAGGTAAACCCACTATAAATAGCCCAGCCGTTTCTCGGGAGCCTCCCCACCCTAAAGGGCCTTGTAAATTGGGTTTTAAAAAACCCACCTCCAAAGATCACCTGAAGGCTGGGAAAAAAAAGGGGGCTTCCCCTTCAAAAAACAGGCTTTTGCGCTTAGATATTAATAGGTACCCCTCTCCCCGTCCATGTCGGCTCGAAAACCCAAAGGCACCCCCCCCAAATCCTAACTCCCAAAAAAACCCGTCTGCTTTTTGACCGTTTGGCGGTAAAAAGGACCGCCACTCCGGTAAAATACGGCTCGGCGGGCGGGGGAACCAAACGAAGACCCAAGCGCCACCCCCCCTTGGGGTTTTTCGTTAACGCGCAAAGGGATTCGGGCCTATTTTTCCTGCAAAAATAAAATGTGGGTTAAACCGGGGGGCCAGAAAACCCAAACCCGCCGTAAACGGACGCATTCGATCTGTTTCGGCTATGTTAATGGGGGGCCAGTTTCCCAAAGGGAGAGGGCGCCCGCCATCCTTGGTGATGGATTTAAAGAGAGCCCCTGCCTGCAACCAACCAAAAAAAAAATAGAAAAAAACCCCCCACAAGAAAAATAAAAATAATATAGAATGCATTTTTGGATAATGCAAAAAAAAACCAACCTATAACCACTAAATGGTGGAAAAACAAAAGACCCCCCATTTTCGCGGGATTTAATTTTTTGCCCCTTTCCCCCCCTTTTTTGGGAACCCTTTTTTTAAACTTATCCCCTTTTTTTTTACTTTCCTGGGGCCCCCCTTTTTAAATTTGGGGGGCCTGAAGCGGGGGACCGGGGGTAAGGGCTCTTTGCATTCTTTTGAGGCCAAGACTTAGACCTTCCTCGCCCCTCCCTCTGACCCCCCTTTGGCCCCTTTTTGTCCTGGGTTTTTTCTCTTAAGCAACAAAAAGGAGTCCGTCGCTTTTCCCCCCTCACCGGGGGGGCCCCCGGGGCCAGCCCCCTTTCCCCGAGGGGGGAAAACCCTTGGGCCCCCGTGGGAGGGCCCGCTTTCCCCCCGGGGCCCCCAACCCTTTCCCCCCACGCCCCGTCCCTCCCACTCCCCGCCTCGCCTGAGGAGGGGAAGTCATCCTCAAGTGCGGGGAACTTTTTGAAAGGACCACCAAGGGGGGGAAAAGGGTGCCTTCCTTTGGGAAAACCCCGGGGGTTGGGGAAAGGGTCAGAAAGAGGGTTTTAGGACTCCCCCTCCCTTCGCCTCCTGCTGCCCTTGCTCTTTCTTTTTCCCTTTTTTTTTGCCCTCCCCCCCCAGGTCCCCCCACAAGTGCAGCGAATCCGGCCACAGGTGGGTTTACCAATGCCCCTCCGCCCGCACCCGGGCCCCATTTCTGCGCCTTGCAGCCTGCGCTAAATGGCCGGGGTTTTCCCCACTTGTGGCCCCACTTCCCCGGGTGCCCCCTTTGAAAACCTGGATCCGGGCTCCCCGAGGGAAGGCCCGGCCCATGGGATGTTTCCAACCGGGCCTTTTTTGGCCTTCATTTTTAAATGAAAACGAAACCCAAACACCTTTACCAGATACCAACCCCCCAAGGGTTTTTTTTTTGGGGGCTCCCATGACCCGCCAAAGCGGCCCCAGCCAGGCAAATGTCGTAACAAGAGATGACTCTTTATGGGTGATAACGGCACCCCTTTAACCCCCACTCTGGGAAAAATATTTGGTCGCACAGAAAGTGGGACCATTCCGGACGTAGTTTGGCCAAACTCATAATTCGACCCCGAAAGGTTTTAAGCCCCTCCGGGCCCCAACCCAAAACTGACATCAAACACCGTTGAAACCGTAGGGGTGGGGTCCCGCGCAAAGAATGTCTTTTGCGCTGAAAAGCATGCCTAGGGGCAGCTCCACAAACCCCAGATCTTGGGGGGCAAAGCGTCATTTCCCCCCCCCGACTAGGGCCCGGAAAACCCCGTTTCCTAACCCCCACCTGTCTGGGCCCCCTGTGGGAAAGCGCCCAGAGACTTTCCCCCCTTTAGGGTTCTCTCGAAGGCCCCCAATTTCCAAACTTTCGATCCAAAAGAGAGGGTCCACTTTCCACCCCCCCCTATTTGGGCCCCCTCTATCGCCCTTTCTTCCGGGCATCCAAAAAAACCCCAAAGGGGCCTTTTTCAAATGTGCACGTCCCCCCGGCCCCCCGTCCCTAGAAGGGTGAAGGCCCCGCCCCCTTAGCCACGCAAACGTAGCCCACGCCCACTCTGAGGGAGACTAGCTTCCCCGGGGGGGGGGGGGGGGCGGGGTACCCGAAAGGAAATCCTCCGCCCGCAGCCCCCCGGGGGCTCCTATTTTGGGCTAATTTTTAGATGTGTTTTTATCCTTTAACAACATTCCCATTACCATTCCTTATTACCCTTTTTCCCTTTTTTTTTTCCCTCAACCCCCTACCATGGACCAGCTGTATCCATGGCGACCACTTTAGCCCCCAATTTGGGGCAGAAATTTTCCGGGCCCCCCTCCGCATCCATGGCCCCCCATGGATTAAACCCCTGACACCTCCATACTTTTTTCTTTGGGGCCCGGGTTTAGCCACCAATATTTTTGGGGCCTTTTTTTGGTCTTGCAATATTTTTTAGGGGTCCCCCCTCCGATCCACCGGGGCCCTTCTGCACACCGGGGGGTTCCCTTCGGATTTTAGGGGCTCCCCCCCCCGTCAGGGGCCCCCCTGGGGTACCTTTGGGACTGGGCCCCCACCTTCCTGTGGCTCCCACTTTTTTTTTTTTTTTTTTCCTTTTTTTTTTTTTTAAAAAAGCACAGGCGGTTTGAGGGACACACCCCTTTTTCTCCCTTTTCCCCCCGTAAAACCCAGAGGCCCCTTTCAGAGCCCCGGGGCCCGCGGTTTGGGGAGGGGTTTTTGGGGGCTTTGCAGCCACCCCAGCTTCCCCTGGAAAAGCCCGAAGGGCCCGTCCCAGTCCCCGGGACCCCCCTCACCGATTTTTTAATTTTTTCTTTTTTCCCCCTTCCTTTTGTTCTTGCTGTTGTTTTCTAAAAGGGATTCCTTTCCCCTTCCGAAAAAATTCCCCCAAACCCCAAAAACTAGGCCCCCGGGCCCTCCAACAGGGGTTTTAAAAAAGCGGATTTTTAAAAAGGGCCATTTTTTTAAGAATTGGCTGGGTCCCCCCCTTCATCCTCTGATAAAGGGGAGGGGCCCTTTAGACGGGGAGCCAAATGTGCCCCAATTTATGACAATCTGATGGCATTTCCACACGGGATTGTACGTCCTGACTACCTTGGGCACAGGAGATGGTGAACCCGCACCCCCAGTATTTTCCCCCAAATTCCCTTTCCCGGGGATACCCAATCCCCCCGAATTTAATAACGGGGGGTGCCTCACCCCGGGGCCCTTTTGCCCCCTCCCCTTTCCCCTCTGCTGTACCACTTTTTCTTGGGCCACGTCCCGCCCCCGGGGCGGCAACCCCTTTTTGGCCCAGTACCTGATTTTTCCTTGCAGGGGGTTTTGTTTTCCCCCCCCCCACCCCCCCCCCCCCCCCTTTCGGCTCCGCCCCCAGGAGGCGGGCCCCCAGCGCTGCCGGCCCCCCCGGGCACTCCTCTCAGGGCCCCTTCTCCAATAAAGGCGCCTGCTCCCGGGCCGGGCCCATCATGGGGGCCGGGGGTTCCCGACGCAAATTCCGGTTTTCCCGGGCCCTTTACCCTTTCCCGGGTTTGGGGTCCGGGCCCCTCTGACGCGCCACGAGGGAGGACTCACCGCGCGCGCGGAAACCCCCCACCTCAGGGAAAGGGTCTGCTCACGGGGTGACTAGCCGACACGGGCCCCGCTCCTCCCTTTTCCCCGGCGCCCGGGGGCCATGGGTTTGGTTTCGAGCAGCTCCCGCTGCTGCCCGCCTGCATCTCTCGGGAACCCCCTGGGTCCCTTGCTGGGGCTTCTCTTGGAAAAAGGGTCCTGCCCCATTCAATAAACTCCGGGGCTCTTCCCCCAGCCCTGCCAGGTTTCCCCTTTCAGGTTTTTTGAAACGGCCGTAAACGGCCCCCTCTTGGCGGGGCCCCAGGGGGGTTACGGCGGTAACAGGGCCTCCCGCAGATCTCTCTTTAAAACCCCCCGATACGTTTGCCCCAGGCCCTTTCAAATCTCCCCGGGAAAACCCAAAAAAGCGGGGTGCCCGCGCTTCTGCGGGGGGCAAGGTTCCGAGCCCGGGGTGGGGGCCCAATTGCCGTTGGTGCCCCTCCTGCGGGCCACCTTGGGGGGGCGCCCCCCCCCAGGAAGGCCAGGTGGGTTTTCCAGGGGCACTCCCCAGAAAGGACTTGGTGGGTTTCAACCCCGAAAAAAGGGGGAAATTCACAAAAGCAAAACACATTTCCCAAAAAAAGCCCCTTAAATTAAAACCCCCACTTGGTTTTGGCACAGTTTTTGGCCCCAAAAACCGGGGCCCTCTGCCTGGGGCAAAACCCCTTTCCCCCCCAAGGGGGGGTGGGCCCCCCCCCCTGGGACCGATGGGAAAAGGGGGACTTTAAATTAGATTTGGGACTAGTCCAGGGCCAAAAAGCTATGGGCCCCCCGGCAGGAAAAAAACTTCAAACCCGGCAGAGTGTTACCCCACCCGGCCCCCAAAACACAAGCACAGCAAACGCCGAACTCCCCCCTCCAACTCCCCGGGCGGTGCTACACCAAAACTTGCCCCTTGCCCGGGTTTTTTTTTGGGGCACCACAACCCGCAAACAACGCTTAATTAACCCCTGGATTAAAAATTTCGCAAAAAATTGAGCAGCCACAAACCCACTAACTTTGTAGCGTGTTACAATTTTTGGTTTTTTTTAAAGCTACACAAAAAAGAAAAATTTTTTTAAAAAAAACTTCACTTTGGGGAATTTTGGTACAAGGAAAAAATTTTAATTTTTTGGGGGTGAAAACGAAGGTTTGGGGGGGAGTCACCACAGCACAGAACAAACCCCTTTAAATTTTCCCTTAAAGTAAATTGCGCAAAAGAATTTAGGCGCCACAAACTAAATACTTTTTAGCAAAGTTACAATTTTCGTGTTTTTTACCTACACAACTATTGTTTTGCGATTTATTTCGACAAAGTTGAAATCGGCAAGGTTTTTATTTTGACGAAATTTTTAGATATGCGATAATTAAGCTAAAATCTGTGCAACATCTATTAAGATTGCACCATTTTCGGGGCTCCCGTAATTTTTTGGGGGCCGCAAAATCATTACAGAATAGAAGGGAAGGGCAATTGTTTTGTGTGACGTCATGACGGGATGTGTATGGGTTTCGATTGGCTGGAAAAATCACATGACCTCGTTTTACCCTAGACCAAACGTTTCCTGGGTTTTCCCCCCATTTTCTCTCAACGCTCATTGGAGTAAAGGGCGGCCTCTGCCGTGGCCAAAAAAGCTCGGCGAGAATTTTTTCTATTTCCCGCACAGAGAAACCTCTACATTGCTGTACTCTTACAATTTAGGGTTTGATTAGGGGATTGGAAAGAAATTTTTAAAAGTATTGGGAAAAGAAAATTTTTAAAAAGCACTTCCCCCTGTAAAGTCCACGGGGGGGACGGGGGGGAGGGGGGGACCCGCGGGGGGAAAACCCAAATGGCCCCTATAAAAAAACACTGGGTAAAGTTTCACCAAAGGGCTTAGTGTAAACATTTCACTGCCCAAAATCTTTTTTATTAAAAATTTCCCATTGAAAAATTTCCCGGGTATTGTGGGAGCCTGAACTTATATTAGGAAAACACAACTTTTCTAGTAACTGCAGGTCTCTGTGGTTTAAAGGGGCCAAAAAATCCCCTTTTTTTATCATTTTACATTTCAGAAAAGGTGTTCATTTTTTAAAATTTTACCCATTCCCCCTTTGTTCATATCTCCACCTTTCACTTTAAAACTGGGAAAAAAGCAATTTTATATTTACCACAGGTGAATTGAAAGGTTGGGAAAAAATACCGTGTATTATACGAAAAACAAAAACAGATCGGGGTTTTTTGACTTTGGCCCCACTACAAACTTTGGGTTTATGACCAGCTTGCACGTAAATCTGAAAACAGCAATTTTTTAGTCACCACAGGTGAATTGAAAGGTGCAAAAAATACCGTGTATTATACGAAAACATAACAGTTTACGTGTTTTTGCACTTTTGCCCATCCAATTTGTTTGAGACACCTTGCAGTTAAATTTGAAACCCAGCAATTTGTTTGATTAAGGATTGAGGAATAGCTGTGATTTTGCCGTCTTTTAATAAGAGACCTTTCCAAAACTTTCCAAACTTCTCAAAAATTTTATCTTCTGAACTGAGCGAAATGCAGTGAACGACAAAAGGGGGTAGCACATGGAGGTAAGAACGAGAGAAGGTGCCTTCCAGTGCTGCGCACAACACACATGCCAGCGGATCGTCAGTTGCAGGAAAACCGTCAGGCCCGTCATCGCTGGGTCACGGCCCTGTGAATCTCATAACGAACAGCGTCGCCAATCTGTCCTTCAGTGGTTAATGCAACCTGCATCCAGCAGTCCTTACCTCCTCATCCTCCCAGTCACGGCCACAAATGCGTCATCAGCATCATCACATCCTCCAACATGAAGCAGCCCCAAAAGTCAACTCGTGTACCCACCACTGTGGATAATCTTTGTCTGAAGACCACTTTGATGACAAAATGCGGGTTTGGGGTCAGAAGGCATGTTAAAAGATCAAGAGGAAAGATTAGTCTGCTCTGACGCCCAGTTACGATGCCATCAGAGGAGGAGAAGGGAAACCGGGCAATCGGCAAAAATCCCGGCGGCGGCAACGCCTTGCAGTCCCTCTTGCTTGTAGCCCGCACTTCAGGAGCAGAAAGTCAGGACGACCAAGTCACCTGTGTTGGGTGATGATGATGATGACGACATTTGGGAACCCTCCATCGTGGTCTTTTCCGCAAATTTGCTTGCGAGCGCTTCATCAGTGGGCGAGGAAAAAGATGATGGGGAGTGTCAATACGGTCCCCCACAAAAAGGGAGAGGGGGGTCGCAGATGTCCGCTGATATGATTCCGCCACCACGGTCAGCGCAAAACCCCCCTCCTCGCTTTCGTCGTCAAAAAAGTCCAGACCTCTCAAGCCTGGGCCTTCTTTGAGCAAGCCTCTGATTCACCCAGTGATGTCATATGCCCCCCTTTTCCGTAAACCCCATAATAGAGGCAAGAACCTTAAGGGGGTTTTAACCCCCCCACCAACAAAGCCCATCACATGCAACCCAATGCCGAGTTTAAAAAGGAGGGGAAAACTTTCCAAAAAAAACCCCAAACCACGCCGGGGCCCCCAACCCTGTCACACCCTCTGTCTCCCCCCCCCCCTCTTCCCTTCCCCCCCCCCCCCCCCCCCCACCCCCCCCAAGGGGGGGGCCCCCAAGCCCCCCCCGCCCCCTTTTTTCTTCCCCCCAAAAAGGGGTTATTGATCAAAGGGGAAATTTCCACCCCTTTCCCCTTCAGCCTCCTTTGGGCACCCAAAATACCCACAAACCCCCAAGACCCATCCTACCCCTTCTCCTTCCGGGCCCGTTTGACGACCTGCACGCCGGAAAAGCGGCCAGGTTTTAGCAGCCCGCCTTCTTCTTCCCGGTTTTGGACAGAAGAAAAAACTTTAACCCCAAAACCCTTTCCCAAAACCCAAAAACCTGAATGTCGGGATTGCCCGGCCTTTTAGCCTTGGAAATGTTTGGGCCCTTTTCCCTCTTGGACCCCAGATGGGTTTTGCCCACGTCATGGGGGCCCTTTCCGGGCCCCCCAAATTTCCAGATGCCGAGCAGGGGATTTTTTTTGCCAGAAAAGCCGTCCCCGCCCTGGCCCCGCCACGTGTCATCTAAAATTTCAATGCGTTTGGGCTGCATCTGTGGCCGAAAAGTCCATCTGACCACCGATCCATGGACTAGTAAGCACGGCCCAAAGGCCCCTATATCCCCTGTGACAGCTCCTGGGTGACTGGGGTGGATGTCTCGGGGGGGACGGTGCTCTCAGGGTCGGCGCACGCTCTTCAAAAAACCGGGAGGGGTCTTTCCCCCCCAAGGGCTTTTTGGTTTCCCTCACGT
>JAODAL010068285.1:0-16880 GCA_025379985.1 Phyllomedusa bahiana
GGGAAAATCGTTGTTTTAAAAGAACAGCCCTTCTCTGGTCCAAAAGAGAGGACGTGTGTCGGGTTTTCCCTCAATACAGTCAGTGACCAGGGTTCTTTGTTCACGAGCAAACTATGCTTTTAGCTGGAACATTAAAAACCCTAGGTGTTAGAGAATTTCAGTTTTTAGTTAGTTAGGCTGAGACTCTGATAAAAGCATCTGCCTCTGTACAGCCATGGGGGGCCGGGGAGGGGTGGGAGGGGGGTGAACACGGGCAGGCGGCTTTGAAAGGAAGGGGGGTTTTTTGAGCATCCAACTGTTTTGAATCGCATTGAAATTGGGCTTTTTATTACCAGTTTTTGGGCCAGTTTTTGGTAAATAGACTTTTTTTTGTGCAGCCTTATTATATTAGGATACAGAACTTTTCTTAACTGCAGGGGTATTGATGGGTGCAAAACCAACCTTTTTTTTATCCGTACACATTTAATTTTTTTTTTACTTTGTGACCCCAGTTTTTTTTCAAAGACCCACTTTGTCCCTTACAATAGGAACAGAACTTTTCTAGTCCCCGCAGGGTTTTTATAGGTGAAAAAAAAACCTTTTATTATCTGTACAAAAATTTAATTGGGTTTTTTTTTAACTTGGCGCAGGCCATTTTTGTTGAAAGACCCATCTTGTACTTATTTTTACCATACGAAATTTGCTAAAATTCTGTTTTTATTTCTAGGTAAAAAACCTTTTATTATATACACAATTTAATTATGTGTTTTTCACTTTGGCCACCCAGTTTTGTTCAAAGACCCATTTTACTTACAATAGGAACATAAATTTTTAGACCCGGGTGTATTTCTAGGTGCAAAGACCACCTTTTTTATGTATACATTTAAAAAAGGGTGTTTTTTTTTTTACTTTGGTGGGGCCCAGTTTTGTTCTAGAGCCCCCTTGTACTTAAATTTAAAATACAAAAAATTTTGAGTTACTGCTGGGTATTTATTGGTCAAAAAAACCCCCTGTTTGTTATCCGTATAACTTTAAAAAGCTGTATTGAGTGGTGTGGCCCTAGTTTTTTTTTCAAATAGCCAGGGGTACGACAATTTGATAGAAAAAAATTTTTTAGCAACTGTTCTCGTTTGTCATTGCTAAAAAAACTAGTTTCTCATCGTGTAACTTCTGAAAAAGTTTTATTGCCTCGTTGAACTCGTTTGGCGCAGGGTAGCGCACTTTATGATAGTTTGTTTAAACTTCAATTCCTAGCCTACGGGTTGTAAAATCCCTGGGACTGAAGGAAAAACACGTGTTTTGTCTTCGGTTCTTCCACCAACCCATTTCACAGGTATTCCAAAAAGACATTTCAGTTTCTAATCCCCAGTTGGTGTAGGAAATAAGAGGGATTTAAGAAAGCTGTGATTTGCCGCTTTTTAAATAAGGGATTCAAAAAAGTTTCCTACTCTTTAAATTTTTATTCTTCTGAACATGGACAAAAAAGCAGGTGGTAAACGAGCAAAAAAGGAGTGTAGGACGGGGGGTAGAGGTCCAAAAGAAGGTCTCCTCCAGTGCTGTCGCAACATGCAAGCCAGGGGCTCGGTTGCAGGACCGTCGCCTGTCTCTCTGGGTCAGGGCCCCGTGAAATGCAGCTATATACAGGGTTCCATTATAAAAAAATGTTGTTTCTAACAGACTTTGTTCTTCCAATTGTAAAAATGGTCAAGGGTGATGGTGCTGTCAGAAACAGGGAAAAGGGAGGACAATGTTAAAGGAAACAATTGCAAAATGATTGTTTTTGCAAGATTTTTAAAATAGCTAGAATCCCTTTGAACAACCCATTTAATACAATTAAAAAAAAAGAGAAACAAAAGAACGTGGTGGGATTCCACCTATTTTAAAAAGTGTTTTTTAGAAATAAACTACAAAAAAAATGGCATGTAAAAAAAAAATGATACAAATATTCCTCTGAATTGTATAAGGGAGGTACAGGAAGACTTGAACAGATGTAGGTTACCCAGGACAGGTATAGTCAATGTCCAGTTCAACTAAAATGGTGGTTGAAAGACTCCTTTTTCTTGCACTTTTTAATCTGTGGGTCAGACAGGTTTAATGGTCATACTGTGGTACAGAACAGGTATAGTCTATGTCCAGTGAAACTAAAATGGTGGTTGAAAGACTCCTTTTTCCGGCACTTTTTAATCTGTGGGTCAGACAGGTTTAATGGTCATACTGTGGTACAGAACGGGTATAGTCAATGTCCCATGTTCAAGATGAAATTATGGTTCAAATCATACTGACTTCTGGCACTTTTTAATTTGTGGGTCATGCAGGTTTAAGGGTCAGGCTGTGGTACAAGACAGGGATAGTGAATGGTCTGTGACTTTTTTTCTGTGGCTTTTATAACCTAAGTGTGTTGCCTAAGATGTAGCACGTATCCATTTGACTGTTGTGGATGTTAATTCCAGCTTCTCCAGCCCTGTTTAGGTGTAAGAATGAAGGTGTTGTTCCTCTCCCATAGACTTTAATGGTCATCGGCGATAATCTATTATCGACTATCGGAAATCGTCTTGATAATTGACGATATCGACTATCGACCCGATGACGAAAGTCAACGTAATCGCTCATCACTAATTATAACAAGAAATATTATATGTTGCCAACACACATTACACAATTTTTATCCTTAAAGTGTTTGTTCAACAAAAGAGAATATTGTATCATTTAGATTACACGGAAAGATATAATATATATTCTCACCACAGTCCATGTCTACTTCTCACCATGTTGAAAGAGTTATGGCTTTCCTACAAACTGTTTGCTCTGCAGGTGCACCTTCATAACAACCAGATGAAAATGAAGCCTGCATCATGTTTGTGCATTTCCTATACCAATTTTAAAGGACTAAATCCAGGAGGTTGTTTGCGCTCAGGAAATACTTCATATTCTTGGAGAAAAATGTATTTATCTGTGATAAAAGGCCAAAATCTTTCAGCTTAAATTGGTATTCTCATGTTATATATTTATGGTACAGTGCCTTGTGAAAGTATTCGTCCCCCGTGAACTTTTCAACCTTTTGCCACATTTCAGTCTTCAAACATAAAGATGTAAAATTTTAAAAAAAATTGTGAAGAATCAACAACAGGTGGGACACAATTGTGAAGTGGAATGAAATTTATTGGATATTTTAAACTTTTGTAAAAAATAAAAAACTGAAAAGTGGGGCATGCAATATTATTAGGCTCCTTTACTTTCAGTGCAGCAAACTCACTGTATGCTAAATGACTGATGATGATAAATATAATCCACCTGTGTGTAATCAAGTCTCCATATAAATGCACCTGCTCTGTGATAGTCTCAGGGTTCTGTTTAAATCGAAGAGAGCATCATGAAGACCAAGGAACACACCAGGCAGGTCCGTGATACTGTTGTGGAGAAGTTTAAAGCTGAATTTGGATACAAAAAGATTTCCCAAACTTTAAACATCCCAAGGAGCAATGTGCAAGTGATCATTTTGAAATGGAAGGAGTATCAGACCACTGCAAATCTATCTGGCTGTCCTTCTAAACTTTCATCTCAAACAAGGAAAAGACTGATCAGAGATGCAGCCAAGAGGCCAATGATCACTCTGGATGAAATGCAGAGATCTACAGCTGAGGTGGGAGAGTCTCTCCATAGGACAATAATCAGTTGTACACTGCACAAATCTGGCCTTTATGGAAGAGTGGCAAGAAGAAAGCCATTTCTCAAAGATATCCATAAAAAGTCCAATTTAAAGTTTGCCACAAGCCACCTGGGAGACAACACCAAACATGTGGAAGAAGGTGCTCTGGTCAGATGAAACCAAAATCAAACTTTTGGGCCACAATGCAAAGCGATATGTTTGTCATAAAAACAACACAGCTCATCACCCTGAACACACCATCCCCACTGTCACATATGGTGGGGGCAGCATCATGGTTTGGGCTTTTCTTCAGCAGGGACAGGGAAGATGGATAAAATTGATGGGAAGATGGATAGAGCCAAGTAAAGGAACATTCTGGAAGAAAACCTGTTGGAGTCTGCAAAAGACCTGAGACTGGGACAGAGATTGATCTTCCAACAAGACAATGATCCCAAACATAAAGCAAAATCTACAATGGAATGGTTCACAAATAAACGTATCCAGGTATTCGAATGGCCAAGTCAAAATCCAGACCTGAATCCAATTGAGAATCTGTGGAAAGAGCTGAAAACTGCTGTTCACAAATGCTCTCCATCCAACCTCACTGAGCTCCAGCTGTTTTCCAAGGAAGAATGGGAAAGAATTTCAGTCGATGTGCAAAACTGATAGAGGCATACCCCAAGCGACTTGCAGTTGTAATCGCAGCAAAAGGTGGCGCTACAAAGTAATAAATTAAGGGGGCCGAATAATTTTGCACGCCCCACCTTTAAGTTTTCTATTTTTACAAAAGCTTAAAATATCCAATAAATTTCGTTCCACTTCACAATTGTGTCCCACTTGTTGTTGATTCTTCACAAAAAAAATTTATTTTAGATTTTTATGTTTGAAGCCGTAAATGTGGCAAATATTGAAAAGTTCAAGGGTGCCGAATACTTTCTCATGGCACTGTATATTCATGGGTTATATCATAAACATCTTATGGGAGAAGTCCCAATCTCTGAGACCCTTACAAGGCAGCAAAGTTTTGAGATCACCATTACCGACTTGATGCAATTACTTTTCCCATTACAGGAGTTGTCCACTTAAAAAAAAAATTATCTGACATTGGGGCTTGGGCAGAAAAAAAACTTATTGTTATCTACCCGTCTTCCACCACTACCGCTCTGAAGCTATTCAGTGGTCTGCTCTTCTTCACCTCCAGGTTCTTATCCCGACACCCTGAAGAAGTTAGGTTTCCATTGTAAGTGAATGAAGCCCAAGCCTCTCCTTTGTATTAGGGCAAGAACCCAGAAATCAAGAGGAGCTGATTGCCACTCTGAAGATTGCTGACAATGATGTGGACAGGTGTGTAAGAATAATTTTTTTTTCTATTTTTGTCCACTCTTGCCCCAATGTCACATAATTATTATTTTAGTGGACAACCGTTTAAAATTAATAGGAATGTAGCTACAATTCTCTTTGGAAGTTGTGAAAAGAGTTCCTTGCTTGGCATTTTCCATAACTAACATACTTCAGAGAAAAGCACCACGTCCAATCCTCTATAGATTTTGATAATTTTGGTGAATGGGATCACTAGATTCCTGTTTTCTTACTCTGGTCAGTCAGCCTAAGGTTTCTTAGTGACATTTAGGGGGAAATGTATGAAAACTGTCTTGGTCTAAGACTTTCTTTGTTGTCCATAGCAACCAATCAGAGTGCCAGTTTCATTCTTTGAGAGCACTAGATTAAATGTAAGGGGAACTCTTGTTGGTTGCTATGGGCAATAAAGAAAGTCTTAGACCAAGACAGTTTTCATACATGTGGCCCTTAGGGCGCATTCCCACGGCATAGGACAAACAACCGGTATTTGTCCTGTTTTGCACCCGTCCCCACAGCCGCGGGGAGGACGGCTTTTCTCTGCGATGAGTGGAGAAGAGCCCTCCCCCCTCCCATTGAGAAGCACAGATTCTGTCTGAAAACCGGATGGAAGAATGTGCTTGCTCAATGTTTTGCCGCCGGACCGCCGGCGCAAAACCGCCCAAAAGAAAACTCGTACAGTGGGGACTGCTGCACGGGTTTTCCATAGAGCACAATTGTGCTCATTTTCGGCCGGTTTTTCAGGCGGTCTGAAAAACCGCAAACCGGCTGAAAAACCGGCCGAAAACCCGTGCCGTGGGGACATGCCCTTAGTGTTTTAGAGATTTCAGTAAAACTGCTTATTGCCATGACAATTGTTTAAATCTATTGTATACCTAATGTTGAAATTATTGTAGAATAACTTGTTCACCAATAGGAAAAAGTTGGAATCATGAGCACCGGTAAAATATTGGAGTTTGGAGGGAGATTGAGGCCTTATTGTTGTTACCTCCCATACACTAGACCAAAAGGGAGTGGAGCATTTTAGTTATGAGAAAAGGTTGAAAGGATCAAACGTATTTAGTCCTGAGAAGAGCTCTTTTGGAAGATATGATTAATTTGTATGAGTACATAAATGACCCCTACAAAGAATATGGTGAAGGCTGTTTCATGTAAAAGACTAGAGAACAAACCCTCGATCTGAAAAAGAAGATTAAATCGCCAGAGGCAATAAGCCTTCTTTAGCATGAGAACTGTGAACCTGTGGAATAGCCACCCAAGCAGTTGGTCAGTGCAAGAACATGTGAGGGCTTCAATATAGTCTAAGACAATTACCTACAAAAGAAATACTTATGAAGCCATATCAAATTCTTGCTAGAATGTAGATGTGGTCTGATTGCGATTTGGATAAAGAGTGAAATGTTCATGTACATTGGTTCAGGCTTATGTATTCCATGGTCTGGAACTCTCTTCATCCACGTTTCCTCTTCATCCTTGGTTGACTTTGACGGCCATGTGTCTTTTATGAGCCATACCTACTATGTTAATGTATAACTAAAATCCCATGTGGTAGTTACTATTTATAATTGGATTTGCACAGAATAGTTGCAGTTAATGGTGGATAATCCAGAGTACTCATGTTATTGATCAGTCGCAGAGGGTCCAGGCCTGCTGGGAGTTGTACTTCCACAATACTGAAGAGCTACAGACTAGAGACCATTGCTGTAGACAACACATTCATTGTAAGCCATAACGCTTTAAGGTTCTAATCAGTTTAACCTTGCTACTGATATCATGCTGTACTGGCAATTGTAAACCTCAACTTTATACACACACTTCTGTTATAAAACAATATGTAATCTCTCCCCATCTCTCAAACAGTTAGCATTGTGTTGAATTGCTCTCTCTAGTGTGCTAAGTACCAAAAAGGACCCATCTAATCTAGTTATCAATGCATTCTTTCAGTGTGAAGTGTTGGAGCCAAAGTATTGATCCATGAAAGAATAATTGGTTTACAAGTGATCTATATGCAGGCTTCCATACATATAATGCTTTTATACTGTTTGTCGTGTTTGCTTATGGATGTTGACTAGAAACTATTTTGCACTTGAGTTGGAGACACTACAGGGGCCTCATGCAGTGGATTCAGAAAGATATTACTTTAACAGCAAAACTTTAAAATTCCACTATATAGTTAATCTCTTAAAGACACATGATGTGTTTTTATGCCATGGCATCAATAAAGGAGTACAGAACAGATTTAAGAGCCCATTCCTTGCATGGCTGAAAAATGCAGCTAACATTGACTGTCAGAAATAAATCTGATCTTAGTAACTGAACCCATCTAAGGGGCCACCATCATGATCTGATCGTTGAGGTGTCATTCGGTTGTCATGATGGTCAGGGGTTTAATTAACTCTGCCAGAGGAGTTTATAGGTAATTTGACAATATCCTGCACTTCTATTAATCACATGTTCAAGTCCCTTAGAAGAAATTAAAGTTAATTTGCAAAAATTAAAATATTTTAAAAGTATTAAAAAAATCACAAATTGATACTGTAGAAACCCCTCTTCCCAATTGTCATATAATAAAAAAGTAACTATAAAAGTCCCAAATATTAAACATTATTTACCCTGCATGGTGAGTGGTATAAAAAATAAAATTTTAGAATTGCTATTTTTTTGGTCATCCTAGCTCCCTGAATTAATTTATTAAATGTGATTAAAAAGTCTTGTGGACCTCAAAATGGTACCAATACAAACTACAGCTTTTTTAAAGTAGTATAAAAGAAAATAACAAACAAATTAATTTTATTTTTTTTTTCCATTTCGCCCAACAACAAAAAAAAAACTAGCTCTTGTATGGCTGTGATGAAGGACAAAAATAAAAGTTGTGACTCTTTAAAAGTGGAGAAAATTAGATTGAAAATTGGACAATCCCTAATGAGTAAAATATTACTTTATTGTTCCAGAGATTATAGAAAGTGTAACTAATATAAATAAGTCTAGTAATTTAGGGTATGTTCACACGGCTTAAACTTCTGCGTAATTCGGCACGTATTTCGCCACGTATTGCGCTTTATATGCGTGCCACAGTTATAGTAATTCATAGCTCTCATAGAGAGCTATGGATTACGCGTCGTCCCCACGTACATACAATACAATCATATTGTACGCGCGGGGGGAGAATTGACATGTCAATTGTTAGCGGCGATTACGCATCGCGAACAATGCATGTCAATGGGGCCGGTGGGCTGCCGCCCTCCCGTGCTTTGAAATTACACACTGATCAGTGCGTGGTTCCAAAACACCCGACGTATTGCAGCGTGTATAGTACGCGCCGCAATACGCCGTGTGAACATACCCTTAAAGGAACACACAGAACAAAAACGATACATTGATTATCCGAGGAAGGTTAGGGTTAACTAAATTGGATTTAAAATTTGCCAGCATTTGGTGTCCCTGTTAATTTGGCTGTATTATCTGATCTGTATTACTAACATGTATGCAGCCATGAGTTTCTGAAATACATATCCACTAGATGTTTCTATGTCTGTAGCACTTGCTGAAGCATAGCATTGCTTGTGTACTCTCTGTAACCGTGGTGCTCTGAAAACATATTGCTTCCAAACAGCTACATACTATCAATTCTCCTGTACTCCTGTCAGTATGAAAGAATGAAAAAGAAAGCTTTTTTTATTAATAATGTATAAGTGGAAGTTATTTATATTCTGTGAAGCGTGCTGCATGCTGGACGGCGGATCCAAGTTCTACCTCATTTATGATATAATGAATGTAAACTGGGGGCTTGGTACCGTGAAATCAAAAGATGTAATGGTGAGGAAGCAACGTGACAATGTATCCTGCCCTGATCCGCTCTCAATGACTTCTTCTCATCCATCGTGTAATCACTGCGGGTCTCAGCCTTGCCAGCATATCCATTACTGGAGGGTACTTACAGTCAGCTGCATAAATCCCATGGGACCAATGGGGAATAGACTGGTTGATAATCCTGAACTCATCCTGTTCCTTTGACACTGACAGTTTGATATCCCTGAGGAGCGGCAGATGTTCTTCTGTTACAGATCAATTATTTACAATTAATACAAGAAATGGTTTACTTATCATTAATGCTTGTGGTTTATGTGGGGCTGTATATTGATTGGGGAACATTAATGCTTTGACTCAAGAATACACGGTAAATTTAAGATTTATAGATTGACATCTGAGTCCCCTGTAGTAATCTGGAAATGGATTAATGCTGTTGTTGAGGACCAAGTAATAGTCTTCTGTGATTTTACAGTAAACCATCATTCAAAATATTATCTAGTTATTATTTAAAACCCATTATAAGGCATTGCCAGCATATTCTATGACCCTGTACACCATTTACATCCATCTCTGTAAATCCATACCCCCAGCAGGATCATGAACTAGTCAAATGTGTTGTCTCACCATGCATTTGCCCTCCATGAAATTTAGTATTATAAGATGGCAAGTCAAATGAATGGCCACCAATGTAATAAATAGATGGTTTAATCTAGCCAATGCAGTAGCCTCTTTTTATATGTGGGTCTCCACTTGGGTTTGTAGACCGGTTATTCCCTCAAAGATCCTTTCAATGTAAAGTACAAGCATGCAGTGTGGTGGTAATTGAGCCTACTGGTAGTGGTGTGATGGGAGCTGTAGTACAACCAGTGAAAAAGGACCACAGAGACAGGTTTGGGACTTGACAGGCTTTATTAGGGCACCTAGCTTAGCACATTCATTTATAGTTTCCCATACCTCTTTAGTTACAGTAATTACATTATACTTTACTTTGATGGGTACATCTTCTCAATACACTTTATCACATGCATCTCTGTCCCATCTGTAACAACCATTTTACAGCCAAGCAGGAGTAGTTTCTACTTACCGTGGTTGCACTTCACCAGTGATCCTCCAGGCTTAGAGGTTTTAAATCTGTATGGGTGACATGTATGATTTCTGGCGCTCAGACGCCACTTTTTTTGCACGTGTTTGTAGTGTAGAATGTGCCTGAATCTATGAACCTGTTCTGCTGCGGGTCATAGATTTAGCGCTTTTTAGCTACAAAGTGACAGGCTCAGGTAAATCACTTTTAAAGTGCTCTACCTGTTCCAGCAGTAATGCGCCTGGATTTGCCGTACTAAAGTTATAAATGTGTAGCTCCATACGTTTGTAGTGCAACACCCGTCCAGCACTCCCCCCGATCTCAGGCGCATTACAAAGTGCCGCGGGCGCTCTGTAATGCGGCTGATATTGGAGTGCGCCTGGTTAAAACAAGAGTGAACGGGGCTGCACTAGTTTTTTGGCTAAAAAGACGCCAGACGTTCATACATGTCGCCCTATGTGTCTAGCTTTTCTGGTAAACTAAGGTCTCTCTGTATCTGTATCATGATAAACCTAGTGACTGGCAGGCTTTCAGACTGTCTTCTCTCCTTACTAATAGTCTTTGCACGCCCTTCTTGTCTCTATATCTTACTTTTTATCCACTTTCTCAGTGTTTTCTATTATCTGTAAGTATTCCCTTGCTCTGCTTAGCCCGGTGAAAATGGTGTTTCCTGCCTCTGCTCCACCAACGTCTTTTGTTGTAGTAACTTACAACCTAAACTGTACTATCTAACAACAGCTGTCACCTGATTCCTACCTCAGATGGCTAGCTATTGCATGCCCAGAGCTCCTCCTTCTGCCCAGGATCCCTTCTAAACTCCTGATTTGCTGCAGAGCTTAAAGTCCCAGTACCCTCATAAAAGTGCAAAATCATAAAATATATATACCTATATATATCCATTTCCTGTGTACAATCTAGTCTAACCGCTTTTTTACTCAGCAAGTCCGCTACATAGGAGGTGGGGTGCCACCTACTAATTGCTGTCACCCACCGCTAACGGTAGGGAACAGACCTGTTTTTTTCTTAAAAATACTCGAAAACAAAAATACTACAATTACGAAATCATACCTGAAGAATACAGATAGCAAACACATCATTTATACTAAAGAGTAAGCGCTGTAAAAAGAAAAGCCTCGCAAACATGGCTCAAGAATGTTTTTTCCACATTTCATCCCACTTTTTTTCATCTTCCCGGTATATTCTAAGGTACAGTCAATGGCACCGTTAAAAAGTAAATATTGTCCCGCAAAAAAAAGGCCTAATATGTCTATGTAGAAAAAAATAAAAATGTTGTGACTCTTGGAAAGCGGAGAGGTAAAAAACAAAGAGCCAAAAAATGATAAACTATTTTAATGCAGTGCACCCTTTTTACACTGTAATACCTGTGTAATACTTTATTTCTCCAGTGGTGGCGCTGAATGGAAATTCAACACTTGCTGCCACCCTGGCACAGAATAAAATATAATGTACAATTGCAGATTTTGGTGTTTTATAGTGATGATGTCTGTACCTGGTGTAAATGAGGCCTTATTGTTTTGTGAATGGGATTTTTATGTGACCTGACATTTTTTATCGCTGCTTGTGTTCGAGAAACACATTGAAAAAAAGTCACTTATCAAACTCCGTTTTCCAGAGCAATAAACGCTTCCTATAAACATTGTGTTTTCCTGGCAGGGTAAACACTCTGATGTACACAGGCCACTATTCATTACCCGAGGTCTTATGATAATGCATATGTTCTTGTTATCAAGATGAAATTTGATCCCAATGTTCTGGCAACGCAAATAAATCACTTGACCTTCAGGCTGCTTTTTAAAGCCACTTAATATCAGACAGCAGAAACAATGGTTTATGGGTCTGGCAAGGTGATTTGTTTCAAGCAATAAAGCCTATAACAAATGAATGTTGGTTTTACGTATATATTTATAAGCTTTCAATGACTGTTTATTCTAAGCAGTGAGATTCCATATTGCAGAAGGTTATATTACAGCATGAGGCTGAAGTTAGAAGAATCGAAGGAGGTTAAAATAAGTTTTCCTTTTGTGTTTGTCTATTGCTTGTCTATTGCCTACATCAGTATTGTAGTCTACCTTAAAGAAGCACTCCAGCACTTTTTGCACCTATAGTGCAGTCTTCAGTATAATTCTAGTGGTGTCTCTTGTTTGAAGATGTGAATGTATATGCCATTAAGCTTTGTTAATATTTAATACATACTGTGTATCATTTAAGGGGTAGATAAACTGCTGATTTGGAATTGTTGCCATCCCTATGAGAAGGGTTAATAAGTTGCCCCAGACTTTTTCCCTAAGAGTATGTTCACATGGCATCTTTTAGACTGTATTTTTGGGCTGCCATACGCCCCAAAATATGTCCTGTAACTACGGTAATTCAGAGCTCTCACAGAGAGCTATAAATTACCTCCGTGAATGAGGCCACCCCCCTTGCTCTTTAGAAGTACACACTGGCCAGCACATACTTCTAAAACACCGGCATCTTGCGGCCCCCGCAGGCATGTGCTGCAATACGCCGTGACATCACTATGGACATCAGAGATCTGGAACATCCATTGTGTGGATTTAAACAGGCCTTTACTTTCCTTGGTTTTGCACTATTCCAAGATGGTATACATTAAGTTGTATAGTGAAGGGTGTATGTTAATGGGCACAACTCATTAACAGTGAACAGTGAACTGTAAAAAGTTAGGGCCAAGATAGTTACTGATGGGAGAATACCAGTAGACTGTAGTGTGTGTGTGTGTGTGTGTGTTGTGTTGTGTGTGTGTGTGTGTGTGTGTGTGTGTTTTGTGTGTGTGTGTGTGTGTGTGTGTGGTGGTAAAACCAGATTTGGAGTCCATCCACACGACACTCATTTCCAGCCAGAAATCCATGTGGATTTGGATTTTAAAAACTGTGAAAAAACTACTGTAAAACCATCCCCATAAACCTCAACTGAAAATCCAAGTTGAAGTTGATTTTCTGAGGTCAGATTTCAAAACCACGTTTTTTTAAAAAACACTTAGAACATGTTCAATTTTCCACCGTTTTTCATGTAAAAAAAAACGTGTCCAAAATATTTCTATATCAGATCCTCATCCAAAACATCAAAGAAATTAATTGAACTCTTTTTTTGACTTTGAATCCACCAGGAACAAAACCACCTCAAAATCCACATAAAAAAACACTGCGTCATCCTGCGTTTTCAATGAAAAAGTCCTACGAGTATTTTGTGATTGTCTGTGGATGTACCCTAAAACTGGTTTGGGTTGAGAGGAAATTACTGTTACATGAAATAACACTTATTTTTCATTTCACATTTTTTTGATTCAATAAGTAAGGATAATTTTTCTGTGGGCACCACCATATAAACCTTTGTCATTCACGTAGAAAACATATTGTAAAAATCTGTTTTCCACCCATCTAAACCCATTTTCCAATTCGTCAAAATTCAATCATAACCACTCAACATGTATATGAAAACCACTGCTTCATAGATGAACTTCATAAGACCTCTTAACCCTTGAAGTGCAATTGTTATTTCAGAAAACTTCTGACATAAAGACATGTCAGAAGTTTTGATTTGCAGAGGTGTGCATGCTGAGATCCTCTACTAATTGCTAAAACACAAAGGCAGGAATGCTGTCTCTCCTCACTGCCTGAAGATGTCCACACAGCATATGTCAAAATGTCATCCAAAATACGACTGTCATGATCACGCCTGACAGACCCCCAGCTTCGAGTTCTGGTCGCCGGCCACGGCCGTTGCGACGAAAACCATGGTTTGTAACATAATACTTTGTATTCTTAGTTACCAGTGTGAACTGAGTCCTTCCTTCCCTGTGTGTTAATTGATTCCTGGCCAATGCCCGTGGCCAAGAATCCTCCAGCACCCTTTTAGTTAACTGTGTTCCTCTTTGATTGACAGTTTTGTTTCCCTATCCGGTTTCGTGTTCTTTCCTCCAATCACCCCTGTTCTGTGTTCAGGTTCCCTATTTAAGGATTCCCTTACCTGCCCCCTGTCCCCTTTATATTGGGGTACTTCCTAAACCTTTTTTTTGGGGGTTCTCTTTTGGTTTTTTGGTTACCTGACTTTGCTTGGTTCCACATTTTCCCTCTGATTTGTACTCATTGCCCGCAGGTTACCGACTTGGTATCTTACTTTTTTTTCCTTTTCAGTCTTCCGATTTTACTGCGCTTCCCGCTTGTTGACAAACCTTTCTTGCCTGACGTTCCCTTATGTTTTGATTTTTTTTGCTGTGTTTGTTTTTCCCAAGTATTCGTATATGTTCAGTCTTCTGGTTGGGGCCAAAACCCCTTTTTAAGGAGTGGGGGAAACCCCTAAAGGCGGGGACAGGGGGTTGGGGGAACCATCTGGGCCTCACTCTGTCTGGTCTTCCGGGTTCCTCCGATCCTTACATTATAACGGGCCCATATTCCAGCCCAACTCCCCGCGGTTCAACATGGAACCGCTTGGGGTCACTGACCGCCGGGATGATTTGCGACCCAATTTAGGGCATGGGGGGGGGCTTTAAATCTAAGTTCCCAGCGTTGGACGCCATAACGACCCCGTTACCCAGCTTGCCCCCCCACTGTGTCCCTCCCCTACCCCTGTTTTTGGGGATCCTAGCCCCTGTAGAAATCAAAGATGCTGTACGGGATCGCTTTGGTGAAATCCTGACAGTTTCCCCCGAACTTTTTTCCATGAGGCTAAAAAAAGTAAAATTGTTTGTTCTCCCCCGGGGCCCCCCCTCAGGTTTGGGGCTTGCTTACCCCCTGAAGCCCCTGATGGAATCAGTGGAAGTTTTTTTTTTTAGCTCTGGGCCCATTTTTTGATAATCCCAACCGTGAAAACATGGGCAAATCTCAGCTGTTTTCTATTCAGCAGGGCCGTTCCTCACCGAAGATTATGTTCCATTTTCCCCCAAATGGTGTACGTTGACCGGGGTTGGTCTGCCCAACCCTAAAAAAACCCTTTCAGGCAAGGGCTGTCTATGCTGAAATAGATGACCCTAAATGACTTCATGACTTTGCCGTAACTATTGACGAAGAAAAGGGAAGAGCGCAGGGAAAAGCAAGGGTTTTGGTTCTTCAGCTCAAGTCAGGCTTTCCTGAAACCCCCTTTTTAAACTTCTTGGAGATTTTTTTTCTCTTCCATCTCCCTCTCAGTCTCCTGGGGGAAGAACCCGGTGTTGGGTTGCATATCTTGGGGACCAGGAGGAGACACCGGTTGGAGAACCATTGTGCCTTTATTGTGAGAAACCGGACCTTTCTGAAAACTGCCCGACTAGGCCCAAGTCACCCCGAGGAAACACCAAATGCCTGAGCAATTTCAGGGGAAAGGGAACTCGGATGTACAGGTACCCCTTTTAACTCTAATTAAAAACTTTTTTTGCCCGTAACCTTGGGTTTTTATTCCCAAAGGTTTGCTTTTCGAGCCATATTGACTCGGTGCTGCGCTAGTTTTATAGCATGGCTGTTGCTCAAGCCTTTAAGTTTTAACTAGTTCCATTGTGTTCTCCTTTTTCAGTTCAATGGATTTGACCTCCTTAACCGGGGGGAAAGAAAAAAATATCGTACTGCAAAAAATCACTTTAATGTTGGGAGTTCGCTACCGAAAAGCTTTTCCTTTTTGTCATGGAGAAACTCACTGCGGATATTATTCTTGGGTTACCCTGGGTCCGCTCCAAAAATCCGTGTTCGACTGGAGGCCCAGAGTTTACAAAAGGGGGGGGCCCGTGTGTCCTCATTCGAAGGCCGGAAAATCCTTTGTGTTGCTGTAATTTATACTTGAATTTCTGAAGTAAAATTTTTCCGTTTTTAGTGGGGGCTTTGATGGGACGTGGTGGGTTTCCTGCCTCTGCACCAGCCTGATGTTTGCGTTTTTAGACCCCTTTTTCCGGGGGGGAGCTCAACTATTCTGCCCCCAACGAAATCTTTTGTACCCTGATTTGAGGAACCTGAAAGTATTTTTTCTCCGGGAATGTTGTGCCACCGTGAATTCAGATCTTTTGGGCCCCGACTACAGACACACCAAGTTCTGCTCCTTCCCAGCACTCCCTTTTGCTGTACGATGGTTTCCCCACCCCACGTTTCCGCCTAGTGTTTTGAGCGATTATAATCGACAAAATTGAAAACGGCCACATTTTTATTTTATCGAAATTTTTTAGATCATCCCTAATTTAGGTTAAAACTGTGCATCATTATTTTAAAATCGCCCATTTTTGGCGCTTCCTGTCATTTTGCGGGCCCGCAAAACAGCTTACAGAATGAGCAGGGTGAGAGTGTGTGCGACGTATGACTGGGATGTGTATGGTTTTGGGTTGCTGGAAAAATCACATGACCTAGTTTTTTATAGAACTCCCTTCCGTTCATGATCAGTGTTTCAGCGTCTCATAGAGGGGACGTGCGCTCTGCCTGTGCCCAAAAAGTCAGCGAAATTTTTATTTCTTCACAAGGGAAAATCTACTGTTAGCTTTTGGGTTCTTACAACTTAACAAGATTGGAAGATTTTTTAGTTAGGTGAGAATTTTAAAGGGGCCATCTACCGCTGTAAAGTCACGGGGGGGGACAGGGGGTGGGGGGCCCGCGGGAAAAAAGACAAGCTCTTAAAAAAAATGGGTAAAGTTACCAAGACTTTGGTAGACTTTTCCTGCAATAGCTTTATTATTAACAGTTTTCATTGAAATTTTTTCCTGGATATTTGGGGGCCTGAACTTATTAGGTACACATCTTTTTTAATAAAGCAGGTCTCTTTGTTAGGTGCAAAAATCCACTTTTATTATCAGATACTTTTTAATTTGGGGTTCTTTTTCAATTTTGCCCATTCCCCCGCTTTGTTGATATAGCCACAAATTAAAATCCGCAATTTTGGGATCAGCACAGGTTTATAGGTGCCAAAAATACCTTTTTTATCCGAATACATTACAAACGTTTTTTTACTTTTTTTGGGCCCCACACTTTTTTCATTGAGGCCCTTGCCTTAAATGTGAATAAGCAATTTTGTTCCCCCGGG
>JAODAL010068286.1:0-16879 GCA_025379985.1 Phyllomedusa bahiana
CAGTAAAAAAATGTCAGTAAACAAACAGAATGCAAAAGACATAATGTGAATAGATTGTTGTGGATGCTATTCATCTTGCCTCTGGCTGTGACAAGCATCATCAAAGTTGCTTATTGTGCCGGTGTTCAATATTTCCAGCAATCAATAATGCATATGTCCTGGTTTGGATCACAACATCTTATTTATTTAATTTGTATTGGGGAATTCAATACAATACATTGTATATCACAGAATATCCAATTCCATAAAACATTTTACAATATCTGTGGCTTTATATTGGTGATAACACACTTTCACACTTTTTTATATACATTTAGAAATAATATCAACAATTTAAAAGGGGTTCTTTCTTACACAGGGTAAGTGATAAATGTTTGATTGCTTAGGGTACTACCTTTGGGACCCTCACCAATAACTAAAATGAGGTCCTCATTGTTCCTCATTCCACTTGTGCAGTGATGAAGTTTTTGAATAGAGCAGTGGTCGAACATGCACATTGCTGCTCTGTTTAAAGTAATAGGACTGGATAAGATAGACGAGTACTTTCCCATAGACTTTGAACAGAGCAGCAGTGCACATGTTTTGTCACTGCTCCATTTAAAGACTTCATTGCTGCACAAACACGATGAGCAACAATGGGGACTCAATCCCCCCAGTGCTGACACCTCCAGAAAACAGACATTTATTTATAGATGATAAATGTCTAAGGTGAGAAAACCCCTTTTAAGGCAATCTTTCTTGTGCCATACTGGCTATCTTAAATTTGGTTCCCTGAAACACTATGAGAGAAGCACAGCGTTTGACTTTCGTCCATGTATTAGGTGGTTAACTATTCACGTTTTACTATGTTATTCACAGTTATGAGTCATTCAGTGGCCAGTGTTAAAGTTAAAGGAGTTTTATCGTTTGAGCTGTTCGTGCTGTTCTGCTAATTCTCTGAGATTGAGTTTGAAATCCAGGGGCGTGTCTCTCTTCTCAGCAGGCGTGTCTCTGCTCCCAGGAGGCGTGTCTCTCCTCACTGAAGAACTATGACATCATTCTGGGTTAGGCAGTAGAAGCAGAAGGTTGTCTGGATAGAACAGCTCTGTAGCTCCTGCATGCTTATGTCTGCAGCCTTAAGGCTCCACAAGCACCTGTTATATATCTTAGTTTACACACAAATTACACCGAAAGCCAGCAGCTGTTACTTCTAGTGGTGTTCACCCAAATTGTACTGACAACAGGCAGAGATCTTTACTCAACTACAAATGTCAGCTTCAAGTAAAGATCTCTGCTTGATGTCAGTGACATGTAAGTGAAAACAATGGGGAGAGAAGCAATCAGCTTTGAGAGAAGATCCTGCTCAACCTATAACTAGCTTGGGATCGTGGTGCAGTGGTAGAGTTTTAGCTTTACAAGGAAGGGGTTTGGAGTTCTAGTCCCTCACAGAGTATGCCCCCCCCATAAATTCTACACATATGTAGAGAGACCTAAAATATATATGTCAATCTCTATAATGATGTATATATATATACACATACATAGCTCCCCCCCCATATCATGTCTCATCCCCCAGAGTATATGCATTGTATCACATATGTTGGAAGTGCTTGGTGTGACTACTGCGAGGATAGGACACTATATAGGGGAGCTTTGTGTGTTTTATATAATTTAAAATTTAGTGTTCCCACATATATTTTCATACCCTTTTACATTTTGTTACAATTTATAAAGAAAAAAAAAAAAAAAAAAAAAAAATGAAAGGGGTTGAACTTCCAACCCTCTCTCTTACAAGTGGAATTTAACTAAGTACTAGACCCATACAGACAGCTTGTACAAACACTGTTTTTTGAATCCCCTTTTGTTTTTAAATACAGATGATGACTATAAGGGGAGGGGTTTGGGATTAGAAACGGGGGGGAACAGAACGCCCTCTTTTTAAAGTTGCGCCTTAAAAGGGCCGGATCTGTGGGAGGGGGGAATAAACCCCCTTTGCCAAAAGCCCTTTTTAAAAAGCCAAGGGAATTTTTTAGATCATCCCCCATAGGGTGGTTTAATTTGATTACATAGAGGCCAGCCCGACCTTGGGTTTTCACCCATCGATTTTAAAAAGCTTCAGGGGGGGAGGGGAAAACCCGGTTTTGCAGGCAGCCAACCCCCAGTTGGGAGGGGGGGGGTGGCGGGGGTTTCCTGTCTAGGGCGTTTCCCCCCCTTTTTTTGGGGGAAAAAAAAAAAAAAAAAATGTCAGCCAGGGCCCAAACACAGTGCAGGGGGGCCCTTTTAGGGGGGCGGGGGTCCTACCAGGGGGGCGGGGGGCCGAAACCGCAACAGGGAGAAATAGAACACCCCGATTTACAGAAAAGCTTATATCTGCTTTAAAACCCCAAAATGACTGAGGTAATGCAACCCCAAATTTCAAAAGTGCTTATTTTTTCTGCCCTAATCTAAGACATGATCTTTGTAAGAATTTTTAAAACCCCCTTTTAAATTGTTTTTCAGTTTGAGAAAATGGACCATCATATAGAGATATAGAATACTTGTCTTGTTATGATCATGTACTAATTCTTCTAAACCATTATTTTTTTTTGGGACTGAAGACAACCCAGGGGCAGAGTTTTAAGTGGTACTCCCTTTTTTTTTTTCCCTTAACCTCCATATCAAAGTTTGGACTTTGCTACAGGAACATCCACAGGTCTCAGTCTGGCAATGAGCAGTCACTAGCCAGAAAAAGAACAAGAGCTGGAAATTAAAAGACTGGGACTAAAACAGATCCAATGGAGGGAAAGTTTTTTAAATTTTGCTAAAAAACCACAAAAAAAATAGTACCTTTTACTTCTTAGGGAGTCTAAAGGGGAAAAAAAAAAGAGTGTCAGTAATTGTCCTTCTTACCCTTCCAGTCATGTTTCTATTTCCCCTTTCAAAATTGGGGAAAAGGAGTCCCGGGGCAAAAGATTCTAGAGGTTGTTCTTCAATAGTTGGTATAATGACCAAACCTGCAGTACTTCTCAGGTCTGGGACAACGGGTTTTTAGGGGGGTAGGCGGCAGCCAAAAGTGCCCCATTCCCTCTCAAAATAGCGGGGGAAAGGTGGGGCGCAAGAAGGGATGGAATGCTCTCAATTTATCATTGGAGGGCACTATATGATTTATTTGCTTAGGGCACTAGAATACCTTTTTTTTCCCGTCCCGGTTCCCTTTTATTAGAGAAGGGCCCAAAATTTTTTGAAAATTTCCCGGTTTTTGCTCACTTTTTGCCCAATTTCTCGGGGAAAAAAATAACTTCGTTTTTCCGAATTTTTTTCGGGACGAATCACGTTTTAAAAAAAAAGGATTTCCAGGTGCCCCAGGGGGCCCGCGGGGGGTTTTTAGACCCTTTGTGCCCGCTTAAAAAATGCAGAGTGAGTTGGTTTGGTCTTCATTTCAATTGTTGTGTTTTTAGTATGTTTTTGCACGCAGATGACTGCCTCCCCCTCTTAGAATCGCTTAAATTAAAATTCCCCGGGCACTTTAAAAGGGAAAAATGACCAAAAAAAAGAAAGGGGGGAAAGGGAAAACCCGTAAAGTCATGGCGCGACACTGGGAAAAAAAAAAGTGAGGGTTCAGGGGAAAAATCGTGACGAGGGGGAAGGGGCGGCGGCAGCCACCAAAACAGTGGTCAGACGGGCACAATGATATTTGGAGGGGCAAAAACAGGAGTAGGCCAAGAGTGGCCAATGACTCAGTGTGTAGGTTACAGCAGCAGCCCCAGCAGAGCTGAGGGCAGACAGTGGACATTGACATTCTGGAGGTGGCAAAAAACAGGAGTAGGGGCACAGAGTGGCCACAATTTTACAAGTTTGAGGTACCAGCAGCCCCCGCACAAGAGGTCAGACTCCAATGCAGAGTGTGTGGTACGGGGATCACCACAGCAGCAGCATGAGGTCAGAAGTGGGACAATGCACGTGGTAGGTCACGGGAGCAGCCCAGCACCAAAAATCAGCGGCAACAATACACAGTTTATCACGGCTCAGCCCCCAGCCAGCTGAGGAGAACTCAAATCAGTGTTAGGTCACCAGCCCACGCACCCAAAGATCAACAAACCAAGTTCTGGAGGTGGGAAAAACAGGGTAGGCCACAGAGTGGGACAATAACAAAGTGTGGAGTTCACGGCAGCAGCCCCAGCAGCAGCATGAGGTCAGACAGTGGGACAATGACATTTGGAGGTGCAAAAAAACAGGAGTAGGCCACAGAGTGGGACAATGACACAGTGTGGAGGTCACGGGCAGCAGCCACAGCAGCAAACATGAGGTCAGACAGTGTCACAATGAAGAGTGTGTAGGTCACGGCATCAGCCACAGCAGCCCGCATGAGGTCAGACAGTGGGGACAATGACACAGTGTGTAGGTCACGGCAGCAGCCCAGCAGCAGGCATGATGGTCAACAGTGGCACAATGACAGGAGTGGTAGGTCACGGCAGCAGCCACAGCAGCAGCATGAGGTCAGACAGTGGCACAATGACATTTGGGAGTTGGCAAAAACAGGAGTAGGCCACAGAGTGGGACAGTGACACAGTGTGGAGGTCACGGCAGCAGCCACAGGGAGCAGCATGAGGTCAGACAGTGGCACAATAACATTTGGAGGTGGCAAAAAACAGGAAAAGGCCAAAAGAGTGGGACAATGACACAGTGTGTAGGTTACGGCAGCAGCCACAGCAGCAGCATGAGGTCAGACAGTGGCACAATGACACAGTGTGTAGGTCACGGCATCAGCCACAGCAGCATGAGGTCAGACAGTGGCAGAATGACACAGTGTGTAGGTCACGGCATCAGCCCAGCAGTAGCATTAAGTCAGACAGTGGCACAATGACACAGTGTGTAGGTCACCGGGGGAAGCAGCAGCCACAGCAGCAGCATGAGGTCAGACAGTGGCCCCAAAAATGACAGAGTGTGTAGGTCACGGGCATCAGGCACACAGCAGCATGAGGTCAGACAGTGGCACAATGAACAGTGTTTTGGTCACGGCAGCAGCACAGCAGCACATGAGGTCAGACAGGGCACAATGACAGAGTGTTAGGGCACGGCATCAGCCACAGCAGCAGCATTTAGGTCAGAGGTGGCACACAATGACAGTGTGTAGGTACGGCAGCAGCCCCCGCAGCAGCATGAGGTCAGGACAGTGGCACAATGACATTCTGGAGGTGACAAAAAACAGGAGTAGGCCACAGAGTGGGACAATGACACAGTGTGGAGGTCACGGCAGCAGCCTCAGCAGCAAAGAGGTCGACAGTGAAATGACATTTTTGAGTTGGCCAAAGCAGAGTTGGCCACCCGGTGGACAATGACAACATTGTGGAGGTCAGGCAAACAGCAAAGCAAGCGCATGAGTCAGACAGTGGCACAAGACATTCTGGAGGTGGCAAAAACAGGAGTAGGCCACAGAGTGGGGGCAATGACACAGTGTGGAGGTCACGGCAGCAGCCACAGCAGGCTGAGGTCAGACAGTGGACAATAAATTTGGAGGTGCAAAAAAGGAATAGGCCACAGGTGGGACAATGGGCACAGTGTGTAGGTCATGGCAGCAGCCACGCAGCAGCATGGGGAGACAGTGGCACATGACACAGTGTGTAGGTCAGTCAGCAGCACAGCAGCAGCATGAGGTCAGACAGTGCCAATGAATTTGGAGTTGGCAAAAACAGGAGTAGGCCACAGAGTGGCACAATACAGAGGGGTGCAGGTGACGACGGCAGCAGCATGAGGTCAGACAGTGGCACAATGACATTCTGGAGGTGCAAAAACAGAAAAAGGCCCCCAGAGTGGACAATGGGCACAGTGTGTAGGTCACGGCAGCAGCCACAGCAGCAGCATGAGGTCAGACAGTGGCACATTTACAGAGTGTGTACGGTATCAGCCACAGCAGCAGCATGAGGTCAGACAGTGGCACAATGACAGTGTGTAGGTCACGGCAGCAGCCACAGCAGCAGCTTGAGGTCAGATAGTGGCATAATGACATTCTGGCGGTGGCAACAACTGGATTTCGCCACAGAGTTGCACAATGACGGGGAGAGTGGAGGTGACGGCGGCAGCAGCATGAGGTCAGACATGGCGCAATGAAGAGTGTGGAGGCGGGTGACAATCCCAGTCCCGGGAAAGATGGTTGATGGCAGATGGAGAAATGCAGCAGATGTGTGGCTCGGGGGGGTGGCGGATCAGATTAGTGGTGAGGGGGTGTTTGAACCCGACTCTTTTCTCCAGTTTGGGTGAGGCGTCATGGCTGATGTAGTTGCGCCTAAGGCATTGGTGTGTAGAAATTTCCTGGCCGACCCCACGCCTGATTCATCTTGACAAAGGTCGTGTTCCTCATTTCCGTGGAAAAGGGGTTCTCCTTGGGGTAACGATGGCCCCCGCCCGGGAAAAAACCCCCACCTGATCCCACATATGGCCGGGCAGGCGCTTCTCCATGCAAATTCGGAAAGTTGCGACCACAATCCGTTTGGCTCCCCCATAGTCCAGGGATTTTCCCAATGGGGTGTCAGGGGGCCCCCCATGGGGGCCCCCACCTGTTGGTTCGGGTCTGCCCCAGGTCCTGCTGCTGATGTGCTGTGGCGATGCCCCCCTCACTAGGGGGGTGAAAAAGCTGTCATCAGTGATCCAGACTTAGGTTGTTCTGAGGGAGGGTATGCCCCTTTCCCCCCAAAACTTCACCGGCAGCCGGGCTGAGTAGTGAGCGCTGAAAAACCCCCCGGTCAGACCTGTAGGGGGGCGATGCCGCCATAGGCAGGGCCCAAAATAACTATGGGGGTTTTCCATTAGTATTTGAGTTTGCCCCCCCTCTCAATAGCGGGGAAAAAAGGTTTTCATTTTGGCCGTAGCGAGGGTCCAATGGGGTGGGGAGCCAGAATCATCCCTCTCCCGGATGTGACTATTGGGGCTGTCACTACCCTGTTTCCCTCATGTCATCTACCTCCCCCAGTGCCCCTGCTCCCCCCTTTGTCCCTGGGAGAAAATCCACTCATTTCACCAGACAAGGCTTCTGCTCCAATGTCCTCCTCCCCCCCTCCTTTTCAGCCCCCACCGGATTTGTGGCGCGGATGTAGTCGCCCGTTCCAGTCCCCCGCCCGACAGATTTTTTGCCTTGTTCCCGGGCTGAAGCAGTGGAATGACGTTATTCATCCCTAGTCCCGGTGACTTGACAATAATGTGGCCTCCCCGAATGGCCTCAACAAAAAGGGAGGTGTCAGCCCTGAGCTGCACTGGTGACATCAAAGTTACACAGGGAGTACTCCTGTCCGCCCGGATCATCAAGAACGTTAAAGGGCCCTTTCTTGTTTCATACAGTCGGTCAACTGTGCAGGTGGATTCCAAAAAAAGGGGGGAAACCATCCCCCCCCATCGGAGTGTGTTGAGGGAGGCCCCTTCCTGATCAACTCGAGGGGTGTTTCTGGCTTTTAGGAATGGATGAAGTGCATCACGTTTCCCGGCCATTTTTAGAATCTTCTGAAGGTCGGTGGAAAACTTTAGGAACCTTTTACAACGATGGACACGTGGCCTGCAGGGCACATGGCCCTCCCTCCCCGTTGCAGCGCGGAACCATGTTTTCCCATTGTCCCTCACCATGGTTCCCATTTTAGTTGGCGCGGAAAAAGCCCACATCGATTTCTTGCTGCAGACGCGGGCGTTTTCCCTGTGTGGGCTTCGTTCGCCCAGGCAAGCCAGGTGTGAAATGCGTGACAAAGCTGTGCCTACACATGTAGTATGATGGAGCATACTTGTGGAGGTGAGTGGTGGGGATGGTTTGGGGGGGGAGGAGGCGGACATTGGCGCAGGGGAGCCGCGTTGAAAACTTGGGGGGAAAACGGCTCTCCTGTCAAGTTGTTGTGTGCCTGGGCCGGGAAAACAAATTACCCAGTGGGCCGTAAAGGACATGTATGGCCCCGACCCTAGTTACAGCTCCAGACGTCCGCGCTGCAGCACCTTGGAACAAACCCAAAGCTAAAAAACTGGCCCCCCTTCTGTTCTACTATTTAAAAAGTGTGGTACTCCCTTTTTTGGGAAAAAAGAAATTACGGCTTGGAACTCCCATCTCGGCTCGGCAAAAAGCCATTAGTTTCTAAACGGGCAGAGTCCCCTTTGGAAGGGGGGGATGCAGCCCAAACACTTGGACGGGAGTACGGTCAGTTCTCCCTTAGGTGGTTGGAGATATTGTTGTGTCTTTGAAATCGCCTTGCAAACGTTCGGCCCCTGAGTAGCGAGGAGCAGGAGCTCTGGACCGGGAGATGATGTCAAAGAAAAAGAGCCCCCTTTCAGAGGGGTGGAGCCTTGATGGTTTTGCAACGGCATCGTCCCAAAACTGGGCGCTGCTCTGCTGTTTTGTGGCGGCAGGATGGCCACCATCCGACCCATTTCTCCCAGGCCCGGATGGTGACGCTGCATGTGTTGACGCAGGGCCGTGGGGCAAGTTAGCCCCCTGGCCACGCTTCACTTTCTGCCCCCGATTCTCATATCCCCATTTTGGTCCCCCCCCCCAGTTCTTGCAAAGAACTCCCACACCGCGAGTATCGGATTTTACCGAAACGTCCGCACTGAGTGACTACTCCCGCCGCTGCCTCGCGGGCCCCCTGTGGTACTTTTTTGGACCTGCGAAGGGGTTTTTTACCCCATGGCCCGCTTGGGGTCCCGCCTCACACTGCTGCTATCTGCTGACTCACGGCACACGACCACTTGCTGGCTGCGCTGTCCTGAGTGAAAGGGCTGACCCCCTTTTTTTTTCCCTGACGATAATGAACCCCTTGCCTAAACCGGGTTTCCAAGTGCGGCGGTTTACATCATATCTATTTGTGTTTCATGTCACTGCTTCCATCCCCGGGTCTTGGTTCCCGAGGCTGACCTTCACACATGACCCCCCATGCCACTCCCCATCTATATTTGCCCCCTACTGAAAAGAAGCAGGCGAAAAATTGGCCCCTTTTTCTTCGTCCCCAAAGTAGCTGCTGACTGCCTCCTAAAATTTGTTATCCTCCGTATTAGGGGCGCTGAGCCCAGACACATATAGATCTCTGGTGGGGGAAATCGGATGTGACAAGGCGGGCTGAGGACAGGTGGGGGCCGTGACCCGCTCCCGGGAATCCCAACTAAGGTTGTGTTGGGTTTCCCCCGATCTTGGGGGGGTTTGTCAGATGTATCATAGAAAAAAGGGGATGCCCTGCAACCACAAAAACCCTTGGGTTGCGAAAACACAGGCCGCTAGATGAAGGGGCAGTTGGGGCCTAAAAGAGTGCCCCTGCTGCGACGTCCCCTTGCTGTGCTGCGACCTGGGCCTGTTCCAGGAATGTTTTCCCTGCCCTCGCAGGTAAAAGAGCCTGCCACCTTCTGTCTGACATACTGTTTGTTTAAAAGGTTTCAGCCCTTTTTGATGTTTCTTTATATGATAAAATACCCCCTGTTTTTGACCCCAAATGGGTAAAAAGGGGCCCGGAAAAAGGGGCCGGAAAAAATTTTTTTTAGTGCGCACGGGTTTTACTAAAAGTAAAAAACACAAACAGGCTTAATTAACCCTTGGCATGAATTAGGTACAGGAAAAAATTATATATTTTGGGGTTGAAAAGACGGGGTTTTTTTTGTCCACACCCGCAAAAAAAGCTTAATTAACCCCCGAATGTAAAAAAGGCAAAAGAATTTTAGCCGCACAAAATAGTAGCTTTTTAGCGTGGTTTTCAAATTTCGTGTTTTTCTACGCCAACAATAAGAGTTTCAGTTGTAAAACCTTTGCTTTTGAATTAGGCTACAGGAAAAATGATATATTTTGCCCTGAAAAAAGACGGTTTCTTGGGGTGCCACCACAAAACAAGCTTATTAACCCTGGAGTAAATTTCGCCAAAGAATTTAGCCGAAAAAATAGTAGCTTTTTAGCGTGTTAATTTTCGGTTTTTTTACGCCCACAAAAGAGTACAGTTGAATTAACCTTTGCTTGTGAATTAGACAAAGGAAAAAAATTTATATATTTTGGCGTTTAAAAAAGACGGGGTTTTTTTTTTGCAGTACAGGAGCAAAACAACGCTTAAATTAAAAACCCCGGATGTAAATTGTGCAATGAATTTGGCCCCACAAAAAAAGAGTTTGTGCGTTTACAATTGCGTGTTTTTACGCCCTACAACAAGAGATACAGTTGTAAATTTAAACCTTTGCTTGTATTTGGCTACGGAAAAATGTATATTTTTCCCCCTTGAAAAGACGGTTTTTGGGGGCGCACACCCGCAAAAAAAACGCTTAATTAAACCCCGGGTGTAAATTCGCCAAAGAATTGGCCGCACAAAATAGTACTTTTTAGCGTGTTACAATTGCGTGTTTTTTAAACCCACAACAAAAGAAAAGTTGTAAAATTAACCTTTGCTTTTGGGAAATTTGGGGAAAAGGAAAAATTTATATATTTTGGGGTTTAAAAAAAAACGGTTTATTTTTTCAGCACACCAGAAAAATACGCTTAATTAACCCTGGATGTAAATTGCGCCAAAAAATTGAGCCCCACAAAATAGTAGCTTTGGGTAGCGTGTCACAATTGCGTGTTTTCTACGCCACAAACAAGAGATACAGTTGTAATTAACCTTTGCTTGTGAATTAGGCTACAGGAAAAATTTATTATATTTTGGCGTTGAAAAAGACGGTTTATTTTTGTCAGCACACCAGCAAAACAACGCTTAATTAACCCTGGATGGAAATTGCGCAATAGAATTGACCCGCACAAAATAGTAGCTTTGTAGCGTTTTTACAATTGCGTGTTTTCTACACCACAAAACAAGAGATTACAGTTGTAATTAACCTTTGCTTGTTAATTTAGGCTACAGGAAAAAATTATATATTTTTGGCGTTGAAAAAGAGGTTTTTATTTTTGTCAGCACACCAGCAAAACAACGCTTAATTAACCCCTGGATGTAAATTGCGCAATAGAATTGAGCAGCCAAAAATGAAGAGGTATTTGTATTGTAAAAACGCTGTTTCTTTAACCCCTTACCGCCGGAGCCAGTTTTGGCCTCTCTGACAGAGCCCCATTTTTGAAACCCTGTCATGTGTCAACTTTATGTGAGAATACTTTTGACACTTTAACCTATTCCATGTGATCAGAGATTGTTTTCTCGTGACACATTGTGCTTTAAGACAGTAAGAAATTTTGGTCCAAAAAATGCTTGTTTATTTGTGAAAAATATCAAAAAATCATGAAAAATTTGAAAAATTTACAAATTTTAAACTTCAAAATTTTTGCATGTAAGACAGATAGTTATTCCACTCAAAGTAGTTTATAACTAGCTTCTACCATATGGTTGCTGTAGTTTGGCCTAATTTTTAAATGTCTTTTTTTTTTTTTTACGACATTAGGGGGCTTAGAATTTAGTAGTAATTTTCAAATTTCAACAAAATTTGAAAGACACATTTTTTAGGGACCAGTCCAGTTCTAACGTGACTTTGTTTTGACCTGTATTTTAGATACCCCCATAATTTGACCTCATCTAAGAAACTACACCCCTTAAAGTATTCAAAATTGCATTTAGAAATTTTATTAACCCATTAGGTGTTTAAACGGGAATTAAGCAAATGGAAGTGAAGTTTCAAATTTTACTTTTTTTGCAGATTTTCAATTTTAATGCATTATTCACAAGAAATACGGTAAATGTGATAGGGAAATGCAAATTATATTGATTCCTAGATTCTGCCGTTTTCAGGATATCCCATATGTGGCCCTAGTGCATTATTTGGCTCAACACAAGCCCGGAAAATAGGAGGAGCCCCTATTTGGACTCGGGGGGTCTCATTTTCATTACGATTTTTTTAGGGGCCATTTCAGTTTTGCGGACACCCTAAGGTGCTAAAAATTAATAAAACCCCCCTAAAAATACCCCAAATTTGGAAACTACACACCCTTAAGGAATATTTTTCAGGGGTGTAGTGAGCATATCGACCCACGGTGTGTCACCAAAAATTTTTAGCGTTAGGCTGTGAAAATTTTAAAAAACATTTTTTTCCAATAATCTGCAATTTTAGCTGAAAATTTATAATTTTTACAAGGCATCCTGGTAAAAAAACACCCAAAACCTTGTTACGCAATTTCTTCCAAGTTCAGCAATACCCTACATGTGGGTGTAAACTGTGTTTGGGCGCATGGCAGGGCGTTTTAAGGGAGGGGGGTGTTACTTGGATTTTGGAACGCAGATTTTGGTGGGGCCATGTCGCATTTACAAGCCCCAAAATACCAGAACAGGTGAAACTTCAGAAGTCACCCCATTTGGATTCTCAGCACGCCTATAGATTCATCTAGGGGTTATTGTGCATTTGGGTGCACAGGTGTTCCAAAGTTTTTTTTTTTTGCATTGGGCTATGTAAATGAGGGGAAAACGCAGTTCCGCCATTGTTTTTTGGGCTTAAAATTTTACAACGTTCGCTTTGCAGTTTTAAATGATAGGATATCTTTACTATGGGGGTCGGTACTATTGCAATGATATTGATCTTATATATTTTTTTTTTATGTTTTATTACTTTTACACAATAGAAATAGGTCTATAAAAAATTGCGTTTTTATGTTGTATGTTCTGATAGCCATAACGTTTTTAGTTTTCTGAATACGTAGCTGAATATGAGCATGATTGTTGTTGGATTAGTAGAAGTTTATATTAGAACCAGTATGGGGGGCATATGCCACTTAGATCACAAATTATTAAGGTTTTTGGGAGGCATTTTGAACAAAATACAGCATTCCTGGTAGTGTTTTTTATTTTTATTTTTAACAGTGGTCACCGTGCAGTATAGTGACATGCTAGTTTTTACTCAGCAGGTCGATACGATTACAGCGAAAACCAATTTGTATTTTTTTTATGTTTTATGTTTTACACAATTAAAACTCTTTTATTCAAAAAAGAAAACACGTTTTTGCATCACCGCAGTCTGAGAGCCATATCTTTTTTTATTTTTCTGTTTATGGAGCTGTATAGTGACTTTTTTTCACGGAATGAGTTGACATTTTTATTGGTAACATTTTGAGGGGGACAAGGACTTTATGATCACTTTTAAATCGTTTTTTGGAAGGCAGGGTGAAGAAAATACTGCAATTTCCCAGTAGTGTTTTTTATTTTTATTTTTCACAGCACTCACCGTGCAGTATCCATGACCAGTTGCTTTCCTCTCAGGGTCGATACGATTACGGTGATCCCTATTTATATAGTTTTTTTTTAATTTGGGAAGCACTTTAAAAAAAAATAGTGTTTTTATTGTGTTAAATAAATATTTAGCATTTGCTGTCTTTGAGAGCCCTAACTTTTTATTTTTCCGTATACAGAGACGTGTAAGAAACTTTTTTTTTTTTTTTGCGGGATGAAAATGACGTTTTAATTGGGAAAAACTTTGGCATTTATATGAGTTTTTGATCGCTTTTTATTCCATTTAATGTGCTGCAGGATGCACAAAAAACGCAATTCTGTGACTGTTTTTTGTTTTTGTATTTTACGGCGTTCAACCATACGGGTTAATTAACATGAAAGATTTATTAGGGGGATCGTTACGCACGCGGTGATACCAAATATGGGTACTTTATTTATTTTTGATCTTTTTTGGGCGATTGGCGTTGTAAAGGGGGAAAAGGGCAGTGTATGTGTTTTAATTTTATTTTTTGTTTGTGTTTTACTTTTTTTTTTTACTTTTTCACATTTTTTTAATTTTTACCCCAGTGGGATTTGTAACTGCAAAATCCCCATGGGGAAAAGCAATCATTAGATTGCTGTTTGAAGAGGCGATCTGTGCACCAGCGTTACTGCTGTGCATAGGTCGCCCATGGCAACTAGTGACACCAATGCCCACAATGCATTGTGGGCATGGGTGACGTCACCCGGGCTACCCCGGGTGCATTCAGACAGCATCGGGGAGTCTGGTAGGAGACGGACGAGCGGCATCTGTGCGCTGCCTCGGCCGTTTGTAGGCATCATTATCGCGGCCATGACAGGCTGCGGTTTAATTTATGCGTTTTTCACCCGCGGGGCCCGGGGCTCACTCCGGCCGGGGAGGGGATGGGGCATGAAGCCAGCGGTAATTTTACCGCTGGTTCCATGTCGAGATCGCGCGCGGCTCGCCCGCAAGCCCGCGCGATCGCCAGGGCGTATACATACGTCCATTTGCGGGAAGTCACTTCCCGCTAGGGCGTATGCATACGCCCAATGTCGGGAAGGGGTTAAAATGAATACAACAGGAACTGGCTTAGATCCCACTTGGATATTGAATGTATATGCAGCTGCAGTGGACGCACACTGGATTTCAGATCCAATACCCAAAAAATTAGAAATAGAACATTAAGAGAACGTCTCTGAGACAAGTGAGACACCCACAGAAAAATCGCTATATAAAAATCAATTCTTCGTAAGAGTATCAGCCGCAGCAGCACCTTCCCTGATGAGCACAGTGAGAGGGTGTGAGCTCCCGGCGTCGCGCCCGGACTTATATAGTGTGGTGGGCGTCACAGAATCCCGCCCGGGCTCTGATTGGCTTCACCTCTGCACATGTCATGCAGGCTATGCCCTTCTTCCTCCAGAGTGCTTGCCCTGTAGCGCCATGTGCTGCAGCCATTTTATCAATCAAAAGCACACTTCGTTCACCGAAGTACCCCAAAGTTCGATTCGTTCCGAAACGAAGTTTTACAGAAATTCTAAACGAATTCCACTTCGTTAGATTCGATTCGCCCAGCTCTATCAGCAACCACTGAGAGCCCTACAATTTAGCGATGATGTTTATGACACTTCTATGTGCTCTACACTGATTGGATGGCTGCCAAAAGTGCAGAAAGCCACGGAAAATGAACTGAAAATTTGGGTGTCGATCTAGAACTAGAAAATTTACTTGAATGAACAGTAAAATGTTCGGTTCGGTTCGAGTTCTAAAAATTCGGGAAATTCTATATAGAACTTACATTTTTCTAGAACGTTTGATCAATACTAGTAATAAGCAATAGGGAACCTTTAGTAATTTCTTTGGGGATTTTATAAAGTTAAAAACTTTTAAAAACAAGTATAGGAGGAAAAACATAAGTAGTTATTTTACAAATTTGTTGTAAGAAAAATCAAAGCTGCCCCGTAAGGACAAATTTTGAAAGTTTATTGGGCTGGGGCAAACCCAAAACTGTGATTTGTACTGAACCAGAAACGGTGATAGTTAAAAGAGTTTCAATTGAATATATTGTTTGTGAATCTTGAAATAGAAATGGCAGACAAAGGCAGGACAGTGGCTGGAACAAGTTGAGATGGTTTCGAGGGGAAATTTTAAGAGCAGTAGAGCCTTTAACCCCTTAACCAACACCCACTGTCTTTTGATGGCAAGCAGATTGTGTTCTATGTCTACAGTGATGCCAAACGATTTAGCTGCATACAGAGGGGGATTGTGGATTGCCAGTGCTCGATGGAGCCTCGGAAATGACTGTACAGTCAGCACTGGGGACCTAAAATATCCCTAAGCTGTCTACATAGCAAGCCTGCTGTCAGAACATACTTTGTGTTGTCCTGATAGCAGCCTATGTCACACTGAAACAGTTTATAATGTATTAGCATACTCCTCCGTCATTGAAAAAATAAAAAAAGTTATGACTGTTTAAATGCAGGGAAGCAAAAACTAAAACATGTAGCTAGTCACTAAGGCCTCTTGAGGCTTGGTGCTTAGGGGTTAAGTGATAAGTTTTAAATATAAACATAAATTTTAAGATCAGGATGGATAATGAGATATACACAAAACAGTAAGGGCTAAGGTAGGGATTAGAAATGAGTAAAGCAAAGTTTTGTACTTGAAAGAGAGCAAGAGTTAGCAGGAGGGCTAGTTGCATGGAAGGCTGTAAAAAATTCAGATTGAAGCTGCCTTTGATTTTGTTTTTAAAATGTGTGTAAAATAATGTCACATTAGATTCATACCAAGATGAAGATAGTACATAGTTACATAGTAAGTACAGTACATATGACCAAAAAGTTTACCAATAGGGGGAGGCTGGGCATCTACATGAAGGTGTGGAACATCAGTAACTGTTTCTCTATATTTATCCACAGGAAGTTGATAAAACCTAGGCATAACCCAAGCTCCCATAAAAAAAAATTCCCTCCTTAACCAGAGTGGCAATTCAGTTGGAGCTAAGTAATTTTCTAAACCTTTTTTAAGTCTTCACCTGTTCCTGCTGTGTCCAGTTCCTGAGGCGGGAGGCTATTCCACAGATTTACAGTTCTTATAGTAAGGAAGGATTGTTCCCTATAGCTATTGAACCTTTGACTTTGTTAGACTGGGGTGCTTGGGAGTCACCAGTGGAGTTGATTCGTGGGACCCACCAATGGAGCTGATTCTTGGAGTCCACCAGTGGAGTGAATTTTTGGGGAATATCCCATGCCTATTGCACTTGACTGCATCTGTCCCTTTTTTCTGCCTCTTTTTCTGCCTTCCTCCCTGAAAAACAGTCCCATGGCTTACATGCCCAAGGGCTTCCATGCCACCGGGGAAGGAGGGGTGGTGTTCCCTGTTCCTCAATAGGCTAGTCTCAATCTGCGCAAGGTGATTGGAGCCCCACCACTCTTGTCTTTGAGGAGGGTTTCTATGAAACAGCTTTTCACCATATTTTTATATACAGTATATTTGTACAAGTTAATCATGTCTCTCTTTAGATGTATTTTCTCAAGACAAAGTGAATGTAATTCTTTTAACAGTTTAATTAAAAGGGTGGTCACATATTTTGCTGTATTTGTGAACATGTCCCTGAAAGTCTGCACTTCAGAATGAAGAATGGGTTGTGCTCGTGCACTACTCTCCATTATGCTCTTTAGGAGTTCTGAATACTATGACTCAAGATTTATGACATAGTTATTTAGTGAATGTGTACACTGCAGTAGTTTTTTAGACCTGTCAACTTTCTCCTCTAATTACAATACAA
>JAODAL010068287.1:0-16879 GCA_025379985.1 Phyllomedusa bahiana
CCGTTTTTCCGGCCCTTCTTGCTCCCCCCAAAATCGACACACAATATGTTTGGTGGATCAATCTGCCCCTGGTTCAACCAATCAGTTCATTCATATTTCTATGAGAAAATTATCATACATATACTTTTAATTTGCCCCGATCTCTCATAGCCCAAATGGGAAAAAAGAATCGACCTTATTGGCCCCGGGGAAAGCCAACCCCCGAGTCCCAATTTCCTTTTTCCTTTTTTTTTAAAGTATTTAATCGGTTTTTTGAACGGGCCCCCCTTTTATTTGATTGGTAATACTCTCCAAAGGTTTTTGGGGTTCCGTTTGCCCTTTTTTTGGTTGGGTTTTTTCTGCCGCCCAAAAAAAGCGTTAGTTTTTTCGTTTTCTGGCCAATTTTTTAAATATAATTCCTGTTTTTGCGCCGGTCACGCCGAAAAAACCGTATTTTTAGTGTTTGGTTGATTATGTTTTTAGAAGGTTTTACTCTTTTACAGAGAATGTTTTACATTAAAAAAACGATTTTTTTTAATTACCCCCAATGTCTCACGGAGCGGAGAGCTGAGATTTATTTTTTTCGATCTTTATTTTTTTTCCCTTTAATTTTAAATGACAACTTTTCAAAACTTAAAACTTTTAGAAAAACTTTGATATTTTCTTTTATTCATTAATTCATTTTAAAAGACAAACTTTTTGCTATTCACAAACTTTTTTAATGTTTTTTCCGCTGTTTTTCCACCCTGTCTCAAATGGGAATACATATTGGGGCGGCCTTCCGCCAAGCCCCCGCACGGCCACACCGGCGGGGCGGGGAACTTTAACCGCAGTATGAGCGAAACTGGCCCCCGACAACATGGGGGCGCAGCTTTCACTAAAAACCTGTAAAAACGGTCACCCCAAACGCCCGTTCTTTCGCCCCCTAGCTTGGTCACACATTTTGGATACCTTCCAAAAAAATTCGTACAATAGTTGTAGGAAATTTTTGGCCCATTCCCCCCTACAGAACGGTGTAACTGACCATGTATGGGGTCGTCTTGCTCACACCGCCTTTTCAGTTTTGCCCTACATTTTAAATGGGGATTAATCAGTGCATTACGGGCCACCCCGAAAATTGACTTGGGTTTATAAAAAGGCCACTTTGAACCATGTGGCATTTGCTTCGGGCCCTTTGTCCATTGGAAAGACCCAACATTAACTTTTAGCTATCTTTGAGTGTTGCTTCAGTATTGCCACATAATCTTTCTTTCCTCATGATCCCATCTATTTTGTGGTGCACTAGTCCCCCTCACAAAACAACCCCAACAACTTTGCTGGCACCCCCCGTGTTTCACATTTGGGGATGGTGTTTTAGGCCCCAATTTTCTCCCTTTTTCCTCCAAACGAAAACGTGGCATTACAGTCAAAAAGTTCAATTTTAGTTTGTCAGACCACAGACATGTCCCCAAAAATTTTAGGTCTTTTTTAAATTGTGCATTTGCAAAAAAAATTGGCTTGTATAGTTTTTTTTGGAGAAAGGGCTTCTTCCTGACACGGGGCCTTTCACCCAGTTGATACGTACTCGTTCACGGATAAACAAAATCTTACCAGTTTCCCCACATCTTACAAGGTCTTTTGCTTTGTTTTTGGGTTTGATATAATAATAAAAATAATAATAATTTTTATTTATATGGGAAACATATTCCGCGCACTTTACAAATTAAAGGGTAAACGTACAGACATTACACATTAAAAGTACTTACGATAGACAAAAGGGTTGTGGGGGGCCCGCTCGGAAGCTTACAACACTAGGGTGTATGGTGAAACAAACGGTAAGAAGTGCCAAGTTTACAATATCCAGCCGTTTCTAAATAGGGGGGGGGTTTACAAAAAATGGATAAACCCTGCCCCCCCTGCAGTACATCTATAACAAAAAAGTCCGTGAGTGCCCTAGTGTAGGGATGACAAATGGTGTGATAACATTAGGGTCTTGGGTGGGCCCAGACTGAGAAGGAAAACCACGCCATTCATCTCTGAGAACAGAACCTTCTCCTTCCTGAGGGGGTATGGGGGTGGAATCCGATTTAAAGCTAAAAAACCCTATAAATATGAAATTATAAAATATATGCAATATTTAAAAAAAAAATGTATAACATATATAAAATAAAAAAAATAAGTAAAATAAGAAAAATTAAATATCTTTTCGAACACGACGCATAAATTTCTATCGTCCCGAGGAAAAATGGACAAAATTGAAGTGGCGTAAGTTGCCCCCTACTTCATGTAAGACTCCCATTGGATTTCAGGGGCATCTTGTTTGATTGCTATTTTTCTTTTTCCCCAAATGGAGATTTTCAGGGGCAAATGCTGGTTTTTCAAACAGCACTATTCAGAGGACACATACAAAGATTGCTATTTCCAAATTGAAGTGCCTAAGATTTTAAAATGTTTTTATAAAAACTGGAAAAAAAAGTAACCATCGCTGCTTGATATTCCCGTAAATATTTTTTGCCAGTGAATTGTTAGCTCGGGGGAAGACCTTACAACCTGAAAAATGTCAAAACAAATTAAAAAAGATTTCATTCCCTTTTTGGGTATTTATCATGTGTTGTTTTCTTTTGTAAATAAGGCTTTGTACATTTAATTTGTTTTTTATACTTCACCCTAAAAAATTATCTACTAATTCTATATAAAAAAGGTGAAATTACAAGGGTGCGGGGGTTTTTAAATGAAAATAACAAAAAAACACCAAAAATAATAGAGACAAAAGTTCATCAAAGCCATGGGAAAAAAATTTTTTCCAAAAGGAAAAAAGTCAAACCCTATGTGCATCATGCACAAAAACATAAGTCAACCCCCTGAAGAATTTCAAAAGGGAATGCCCCAAGCTTAGAACTGTGGTGAATAAGGGGGGTCTAAAATCTGATGTTATCCAAACTCTGAAGAAATTTCCGTTATACCTGTGGCCCGGGCATTAAAGGTGGAATGAAGCTTTCCTGGGCCCAAAGAGGGGACTGCAATGTCAAAACGGGTCAGAGAATTACTTCCGACCCTTCGGGATGGAAAAAACGCGATCCAAAAAATGATAGCTAGCCCCCCGGCTGATGCCTTCCTGGTGCGGATGTAAAAGCATATGGTTCCACTAATTAAACATACGATTTTTTAAACTTTCTATTTCCTCAAAAAAGGTGAAAAAGAATTAAAAGGGAGAGAGATTGGAAGCGGTGATGGGCAAAAGATACCCAAACATAAACAAAATTAAGAAATAACTGACAGAAAGCACAAAGGGAAAGGAAATATTAATATCAAAGTCCGAATAGACATTTATTTAAAAATAAAAACTGCGGGATTTTATAAAAAGTTCTTCTCATCTGTTTATCAAGATATGATTTATTTGATCATTTATAAAACTGGTTTGATTTTTTATAAGATGTCAGTAAGACAGGAGTAGTCAACTTTCATTATGTCATGTGGATGCCGACTTCAGAGGTAAATCCACCAGTCCTTTGAAGAAGTTATCTACCCTTTTTTGCATGTTTTGGGGACAACCTACTTTTTTTCACTCTATAAATGTTAGATTCTTAATCTAAAACCCATGTTTTCTACATATACAAGATAGTGGTATCCCATGATTTTTAATGTCACGAAAATGTTCCAAGATTTTCTTTAAAATTTCCACTTATTTTTCCCACGAGTCTAATAGGCAAGAACAAAACAAGGTGGACTACTCTATTACTTCTCAATTGGCAAATTCACGCATTCATAAATAGTTTCTAATGAGGATTTTTTGAAGGTTCTGTTTTGTTTTTTAAAACAAAGCTCCCCTCTGATTCTGAACAAGGAATTCTTTGGCTATGTGTACACAGCACAAAAAAAATTTTCATTTTTTTTCATCTTTTTTTGTTTTCAAAAACGCGAAAAAACAACTGAAAAGAGCCCCCATGACTTCTATAGTAAAAAACGTCCTGATTCTCCACAGAACGTTTTTTTTGGGCTTTTTTTTGCGGGTGGTTGTTTTTTTAAAAACATGTTCAAAAAACGACTGAGAAAGGGCAGAAAATTTTACTTTTGATCTAGAAAAAGCGACAAACATTTTTGGGGTTTTTTGCAAAAAATCAAACAAATCATTACTGTCATCTCGGGGAAAAAACGGCAAATTTTTTTTTAAAAAAAAAAAAGAAAAAAAGGGCATAAAAAAGCAAGAAAAAGATAAATGAACAAAAAACTTACTTTTTTTTAGCAGCTTTTGAAGGCATGCACAAAAAACTCATTTTTTAGAACGTTTTTACGTTTGGTTTTAGGTCGTTTTTTGTCCAAATGTTTTGGGTAGCCTAGCCTTAGCAGTTTTTAATATGCCCCACCTTTATGCTACTTTTTGACAGGGTGGAATGACTCTGAGGAAAGTCGTATGTTTTGGGGGAAAAGGGGAGTGGTCATGAGCAAAAGATTATGTGTGAAAAACTGCAAACAAAAATATGCCAAAATTTGGCATAAAAGGTATGCAGCTAATAGTTGGTCTAAAAAGTTGTACCGGTCTAAAGATGCGCAAATGTATCAAGCAGCTGACCCACCGTGATAAATCGGGGCATTTTTTTTGATTGTTTAAGTTTAACTGACAAATTTTTCGGGCAGGGAACATCTCTCCTTTGGAGAGCACCAAAAATGTGTAGTTTTTTATTCCCCTTTTAGCCCATACAAGCATCGCATATCACAAGGGCTTTTATGGGAAAGGAACGGGAAAGCTCAGGCCCTATAGGTTGTAAAAATCCTCAATTTACTTCTGTTTCACTGAATCTTTGAGAACAAAAGGAAAAATTTGTCAACCAAATATTGTACACATACGCCCGTTTGGGGGTTTCCCCCTCATCATGAAACAAGCGTATTGGCTTGACTGGGGGGAGGAAATTGGTGGCTGGAGAAGGGGAACATCTCTCCTTAGGAGACCCAGTTAAGGTGTGTAGTATTTTGATTCCCCTTTTAGCCCACTACTAAGAAACTGCATTCACAAGGGCATTAGGGGAAAGGAGCTGGAAAGCTCAATCGCCCTCTATGGTTGAACAAACCTCAATTTTCTTTGATTCCTGAATTTTTGAGAAGCAAAAAGGAATAATTTTTAACCCAATATTGCTCTCTAAACGCCATTTTGGGGTTTTTGCCTTTCACAGTGTAGAGCAAGGCAATATTGGCTTGACTGGTGGATTGCCTCCCACCGTCAACCAATAGCCTGCTCTACATGAGGAGGGCAAAACCCCGAAAGGGGTATGTGTTGGCTTTGCGAAATTACTTTTTGCTTTAAAATTTCATAATAAAAGGGAAAAATTGGGTTTTGTTAGCATAAGGGCGATGATTTTTCCCACCCCTTTACAAATTGTTGGTTTTTTCGGTTAGGAAAATTGGATTTTTGTTTTTTTATTTTAATTTTTAACCCAAAGGGCGGGGCACTATGTTTCCAGCCAAAAATTTTTTGCATCTTAAAGCCATGTAAAAGTATTAAACAAAAAAAAATAAACCCACAAAATACACTTTTTTGGGCATTCATTGGGAATGGAATCCTAAAGATTCATTTGGTTTATACCTTGCGCTTTATCAATGCATAAAAAAGCATAGGGCTTAATATTCAAGAGGATTTGCGAAACTCTTCATAAATACAAAAGGGAGTGGTGGCTCTTTTCTACGGGACTGACTATTGCCCCAAAAAATTTTAAAACATAAATCGATATCAGGGAAAGCACACTTCACAAATCCAGAAGTATGCTTGAGTATTTGTAGTAACCGGGATTGTTTTACAGCTGTTATTTTTCCCAAACCAGGATGGTGGAAAACGCCTGGGTATGGGGGATCCTTGGGCCCACCGCGGACGCAAGGGTAATACTCTGGGTGGGTAGCCGAAGTGAGGAAAAGGTAGGGATAAATGGATGCTGAGCTGTTAGATGGATGCACATCCGGGTGAAAACAATAGACAGGGTGCCAGGTATCAACGGTATAGCTGAGTGGTGCAGCACAGGATTCGCAGGTAAGATGTCAGGGACCAGCGAAAAACCAGCAGATAAAAGGTGCCTGGACAGGGGCGGGGGTAATGAAAGGGTTAAACGAACTTAAAGCGACCACGGGAAAACCGGGAGGCAACCTAAGGAGCATCAGCAAAAGGTCTACTCATGGAACAAAACCAACGAACGCCAGAGTCCAGGGGGAATTCCCTTAAAAAGGGCAAGGGTCACAGCACGGCGGGAAACAGGAACACTGGTGATAAATGCCGCAGAGGCGCGCGCGCGCCCTAGGGGGTCGAACACCTGGGGAAGACAGGCGGACACGTGGGAAGCGGACCAGGGGAGTAGCGCTGAGCAGAAAGGAGCAGGTAAAAGCAACAGAGTGCTGCTGTAAGCCCCACACGGGAGCCACAGGGGACCCAGACACAGGGGCAGGCACAACCGATCCAAGCACGGGCTCCGTGATCCTTGCAGCAGCCCATGCTCCCTATGCCAAGTAAATAATCCCATTGGAGGGGCTTAAAACACTCCCATGTGATTTAAAAGGGTACACCCTTTTTAGGAAATATTACAGTTTTACAGGAAAAAAGTAATGAACATTTGTCCACCATGTCCCGCTAAATGAGTAAAAAAGGATTTATTTTGTTCATGGTTCCCTTTTTTACTTTTTTATATTCCCCAGCTCCTGGGACATGGGGGAGGCTGCTTAAGCTGGTTTTAATTGCCACTGACTAAAACAAAAACCCTTCTCCATGAAACCAGGGCGATGGGCGTTTTTAACATAGTACCCTGTAGCTACGCAAGCAATGTTCAACAGCAACGGGTACTGAGTTGGTGTAGTTTGGAGGTATTGGTTCACACAGTGACATAAAGGTACAGATAATTTAAATAGGGGGATCACCACACCAATTCCCCAGTGTATTTACTAGGGCTGATTTAAAGATAAGAAAATCAAAGTCATGATTCGAAAACAAACTCTACTGGCCCGGGCCCATTGCATTATAATTTCTACCCCCACCTCCCCTGACCTCCCAAAACTAGAAAAGCCCAGAGAGCCGGGGGTTGGCCAAAGGAAATTACCAAACACTATAAAGACCTACCTTAAAAAAGCAAAATTTAATTTGCTATTTTGGGTGCCACATGATCCATTCAGGCAGTGGGAATTTTGAGATTGGCAAATTCCAATAAGGTAGACAAAAAAACATCAATGAAGGAGAGAGAGAAGAACCCCTATTTGTAAAAAAACTTCCAAAAGGAAAGTTTGCCCCCCCTGATGAAGTTCTGTGGCTCGGGATTGGACTCCTCAGCCATTTTAGACATCGATGATATTGCTGCAGGCCCAAGAGCTAAAAAAGTATTCCAAGAAAAAACAACCTTGTATGTAAAATACCATTAATTTAAAAGACCGTGGAAATCTTATACCCACAAAAAATTAAACAATGGCTCAGAAAAATTCCTTAACATTTCAATGCCAAATAAAATTATTTAACCACATTCCGATTTGTGAACTGTGGTTTCTTTTGATTGATCTATGTTTTTAAATAAAGTTACATCCCTAGGCTAAAGTGAAAAAGGGACAATGGACCCAAGAAAAAAAAGGAAAAAATAACCTGTCATTTCATTGGACAGTAAAGCGAGTTCCAGGTTCATACACAAAAATCACCCTAAGCTCCTCAGAAGTGTGCACCCCCCCAGTTTTTTCCAAAAACAAAAACAGTGAAGCCCCCCGAGATATTTAAGGTGTGCCCTTTAACAAGGCCCTACCTACAAGTGCAGTTTATAAATTTTGGGGGTCCTTTGTGGATAGGGGGGTTTCACTGCGGAGATAGTGGATCCCCTTGGGCCACTGCAAGCTTGGCGAAGCCACGCCGGGAGCGGAATCTAAGAGGTCCCCCTTTTTTCCAGAGCCCGCCCATGGGGAGGACTTGCTCGGGGGAGTCTACAGGGGCGTACCCCTGACGTGACTTTCTTTGGGTGGCAGCCCAGGGTGACGTGGTAAAAAAACGTCAGGCAGGCTCATTTTTGGGGCCCGGCAGAAGGCAGGACAGGGGGCTATGGTTCGGGTCGTGGAAGGCAGAAGGTGAGAAAACGGGAAGAATTTAGGGAGGAACGGGGGGGAAACAACGTTCGGTACAGGTAATCAACAAAAAGGAAGCTTTCCTTAAGGCAAATGGCACAAAGACCGGGAGGGTGGCCAGGAAATAGGCTTAAAAAAGGGGCAGTGCCCGGAAAGCCAAAAACCGGTGCAATGGCCCTTTAAATTTAACACTGCCGGCGCGCGCTTGCCCTGAAGGGGGGCCGTGGGCCAAGGGGACAACCTGCACAGGATTGGGGGGGTAAGTATGCTCCCAAAGGAGCAGGGGAAATGAGCGCCCTGGCCCCACATGCGGGAGGGGGGTGGGGCCCTCTGAGGGGGATGGATGCTCCGCGACCCGGGGGCGAAGGGGGGTTCAGGGGTCCCGTGACGTACCCCCCTTTGGCCCCCCCTTTCGGGAAGGGGGAACCTCTGGATGATTTACAGTCCAAATGTTCCCCAGGTTCCCCAAAAACCCCCCTCGGGCCCCCAACCCCCCAATCAAAAAGCAAATACCGTTTTCCTCTATTTTCCTCATACCCCAAAATTTCCTTTTGAAAAAAAGAATTAGAGGGATCGCCCCATTGAGGGAGGGCATCTTTCCGAGAGAAAGGTTGAGAACCAGAGGTTTTAGAAGGGAAAATAAAAGAAAATTGGGAAAGCCATTTAAGGTGGGAGCCTGGTTATAGGCCCCCGGGGGTTTATTCTTTAAGCACCCCGAATGGACCCACGTAGGGGGCCCCCAATTTTTAAAAAATTGGGTTTTAAGGGGGACATATCGGGCCCACAACCACACCTTTTCAACCGGGGAAAAAACTGGGGGAGAACTCCACCTTATCTCCTGGTCTTAGTTACAGAAACTCGAAGCAGCAATGGGAGTCAGGGCCCCAAAAACCTTTTAAAAATTTCCCGGACCAAACCATAGCGCTGGGGACCTCAGACAGGGATGCAACGGGAGAGGTGGGGGGGGGGTGCCACGAACAATGTAGAAGGGGAGGCACCTGGGCTAGAATCTAAAGGTTTTTTTAGAACTCCGCCCATGACAGCAATGGCCATCATCTGGCGGGCCGGGAAAGAAGTGGCGCAAAAAATTTCCCCGGACCTGATTGACCCTCTCATGACCATCATCTGGGGGTGTAAGCCGAGGAGAATCGACTTCACCCCGGGGTTGGGAAAAAAAGGGGCCCCCAAAACCCAGAAACAAATGGACCCCCCGACCAGACAATTTGCAGGGGTAACCCTGCAGATGAAAAATGTTGGGGAAAAAAAAAATTAGCCAGGCGTGGGGGAGAGGGGGAGGCTGGCAGGGGACAAATGCGCATTTTTGAAAAAACGGGCCCCAAAACCCCCCAAAGAAGTTTACCGAAGAGGGAGGGAGGTCGGTTAGAATCCCTGGCCAATGTTTTCCAGGGACGGTGGGGATGGGCAGGGATGCAGAAATCCCGCCATTTTTGACGAGGGGGTCTTTAAAAGGCCAGGTGATGCGGGACCGCAAACTCCTTGACGTCCCTGGCGAGGTCCAGCCACCAAAAGAACCGGGAACAAGAAGACAATCTTAGGGGACCAGGGTGTCCGGGGCCCAAAAAAGAAAAAATCCCCCCTTCAAGACTTTTCTTCGGGGCGTGGGGCCCACATATGTTTTTCCCGGGGGACTTTCGGAGGGCAACAGGAGCTCGGGGACAGGCGCTCAGGGGGGATAAAGTTTTGGGGCCACTTCTTCACCGAACACATCAGCAGCACGTGAGAGGTCATCGGCCTTGACATTCTTTTTTTGCGGGGCGGAAGTGAATTGGAAAATTAAACTTGAAAAGAATAGAACCCCGGCCCCGCCTGGGGATGGATTAAGTGCTGGGGAGACTGGGGATTTTGAAGGTTTTTTTTGGGTTTAAAAGAACGATGGGGTGCCCGGTACTTCCACGATACCCCATTTCTTCTAGCGCCCTTAATGGCCAGTAGCTCCCGATCCCCAAGGTTAGTTCCTCCCGCCGTTTTAGAACGTCTTGAGTAGAACCCCCAAGTGCCGTTTTGCCCGTGGACCCCCTTTTGGGGTGAGGATCGTTCCAACCCCAAAGAGGAGGCGTCCCCTCTTCGAAAAAACTTATCAGGGTCTGGGCGCGCCGGTAGAAGCAAGGCAAAAGCTTTTTTTAACTTAAGAAGCCCCCTCAGCTTCGGGGGCCAACTTCTAGGGGTTGGGGTTCTTCTTAGTGAGAGCCCCAAATCGGGGGCCACCAGCGTGGAGAAGTACGGAATAAACTGCCGATAGAGTTACAAAAACCTAAGAAACGTTGTTGGCCCGAAGGGCCCCTGGGGGGTGGCCATTGCGAACGGCAAAATTTTTTCCCGGGTCCACCTAACCTTTGTCAGAGAGAGTTGCCCAGAAATGGAGCTCGTCTGGTGAAGAGACATTTCCCCAGCTTGGGACAGGTGATTGGCTCGAGGGGCCCCAACACTTGGCAGACTAAATTTGGGGAGTCCCAGGTTTGGGCGAAATATCAAGATGTGTCCAAGTAGAAAAACAGGGGTAAAGGAATCCCGAAAATTATTTACAAAGCCTGGGAAAAAGGGGGATTGCCCCAGCCCAAAGGGCATGACCCAAGTTTCAAAATGTCCATCCCTTGTTTAAAACGTTTTCCATTTGTCTCCTTTTCAATGGGGACCCAAATTGTAGGCCCCCTCAGATCCACTTGGAAAAGATCTTGCCCCCCCCCGGCATCAAAGAGTTCCGTGATCAGGGGTAGAGGGTAACGATTTTTTACCCGGGTTTTTTTTTAAACCCCGGGAGTCAATGCAGGGCCCTAAGGGGAAAATCCCTTTTTTTCTACGAAGAAAAATCCCGCACCCCGGGGGAGGAGGGTTTCGGATAAACCCCCCCTGGAGGTTTTCACGGACATATTCCGACAGGCCTGAGTCTCAGGAACGGAGAAAGGAAGATCTGCCCCCGGGGGACTGGACCCGGCAGAGGCAATTGGACAGTCGAGGCCGATTTCGGGGGGAAAGGCTCTTGCTTTCTTCTCCAAGAAACAACGGCGAATTCTGATATTCAGCCGGAAGGCCCCGGCCCGCAGCTCGGGGGGGTGAGAAGAGAGCTGGGAAGCACCCGACGAGGTGCCACCAAACAACGACCAAAGCACTTGACCCCCCGCGGGTTTTCTTCCCAACATCCAACCAGGTAGGAATGGAGCCACACCCTGGGAAAGGCCCCGGGGAAAATGCAGAGAAGAGCGCGGCAACAAAGAAAACATCTTTCCTTATGCAGAACTCCGACGTGGGAGTCAGGGCCGGGGGATATATGTACGGGATCCTTAACACTTCCCGCTGACCAAGAGAGACCAGTGACTTTTCCAGACTGACCACCGGGCGGTGATATTGAACACCAGGGGCGGGGGATAAAATTCCCGGTGGCCCGAATCCACAAAGGCAGGAAACCGGAAAGAGAGTCCGGAGTCCGTTATGACTGAACCGGCATGTGAGAGTGGAAGGAGCAAATTTTCACCCAGGCCGCCTTCCCCGGGGTGGTGGGGGGTTTCCCGGGCGCTTGGGGGCGCTGGGGGAAAAAAACCCCCGGAAATGCCCCCGAGCCCCACAGAAGGCACAGATTTTCGGATTGATCGGGCTAATTCTTGCTCGAAAATTGTACCCGGGGACCCATGCTCCCGCTGGGTGTTGGTGAAGAAACATTGGCCTCTGGGCACTGGGCCAGGAGGGGAACCGACATGGTCGGGCGTCCATTTCCTGCCCAAGTCCTCTTCCCTTTTAGTATGCGTATTCAATGGGGTGGCCCGCCGGATTAACTCGTTAAGGGAAGACGGATGTCCCTTTTCAGCCAGCGCATCCTTAACCCCCACCGGGGGGGCCCTTCTTAAAAATGGGCACATAGAGCGGCCCCCATTCCAGACAATTCAGAGGTAAGGGGTGGGAAATGACCGGGGTATCAACTACAGAAGTCTCCTTGGGGCAGGTTTTAAAAAGGCGGTTCGCAAACGAAGCCCGGGCGGGGTTTCCAAAACACCCTGAATTCAGTGAGGAAGGTGGGAAGGTTGGCCGTGATTGGGTCTCCCTGTCCCAGTGGGGGGGGAACCAAGCTAGGGCTTTCCGGGGGAAGGCGAGCACGGGGCCCCCCCTTTGGCCTTTTAGTAGGGAATTTTGGGGGTTTCCCATTAATTCGATAGCAGGGGAGCATTGCATATAAAGCCCCTGCAAACCTTGGAGTCCCCATCGAACTTGGACGGCATAGACAGACGGACCTTTGACCAGCGGTCGGTGAGGGACCGAAGGTGGCCAAAAAGCCACGGGAGCGGGGTTTCTGCTGCTGGGCGGCAAAAACTGCTGCTCATGGCGGGGGAGATGGTGAGTTGCTGGCTTCTGAGCGATTGTTTTTCACTGCTGAGCCACGATGGTGGTGAGGGCCCGTCGGGTGGCAAGGCCCTTGGCGGGATCCTTTTGGCCTGATTTTCTTCCCCCGGGCGGAGTGGGGGTCCTCAAACCCCGCAAGCGTTGGCGTAAGCCACCCAGGAGCGGAATCTAAGTAGGTCCCGGTTTTTTACCGAGCCCGGGCCCAAAGCGGATGGACTTGCTCGGGGGGATCTACCAGGCGTACCCCCTCGTGACTTGCTTGCGGGGGCAGCCCAGGTGTAGCGGGGGGACAAAAACGTCAGGCAGCCTAGTTGGACAGGAGAAGGTCACGACGGCGGGATGGTTTTGGTCATGGAAAGGGAGAAGGACAGGGCAGGGGGCTATGGGTTTGTGGGCGTGGACAGGGAAAGGGCAGGGCACGGCAAGAATCGGGTCAAGGAACGGAACAACGGGACGGTACACGGTAATCAACAAGACAGGAACGCTTTTTTTTTTTAAGGGAAATGGCACAAAAAATCCGCAGGGTACCAGGAAGAGGTAGGCTTAAATAGGGGCAGTGACTGGGAATGCCCTTACCGGCACTGGCCCCTTTTTTAAATTTAAAACTGCTGGAAACCCCGACGCCCAAGGGCAGGGGTGCGCACACCCGGGGGCAGGGCCTGCAGCGGGGGCGCGGCGGGGGAAGTATTCCGAGGGCCCGGGGAATGACGTACCTTCGCCCCGACATGCGTACGGGCGGGCGTGGGGGGAGGGGCACGGATGCGCCTGCGACCCCGGGGCGAGGGTTTCAGGGGCATCCGGGGCGGGGGGCCTATTTTATAATACCCAAACGTATCTTACAAAAGTGACTACATAACCCTCATTTTTGTAAAAATTTTTATTAATCTTTTTATGGGGCAACAAATGAAATATGAACTTTCATACTATGTAAAATGTCAATGTAAAACTTGTATAATTTTGGGGGTGCCCCAAAATAACTCAACACCAGCCATCAAGTGTAAACCGCTGGCAAAAAAGTGAGACACCCCCAAGGGGAAAAAAGACAAATCATGCCCAAAATGCAATATTTTTTGGGTCCCCCATTATTTTAAAAAAACCAATTTTAAAGGGGGTTGTCTCGCCACAAAAGAATAGCTTTTAAAATGCAGGGAAAAAACTAAATGAAAAGTTTTTCCCAAATAAAATTTCTTTGGGGTTTAATTTTTTTTTTGGTTGAGGACTACAAAGATTTTATCACTTCCCTTTCAGGTTTCTCTAGTTTCCTACCCGCTTTGCCTCTCTCCTCTGCTATTTGTCTTATCAATATCAGGGAGTGAGGTCATCACACAGGCCCGTGCACAGAACTGCAAGCACCTGTGTGTTATCTGATCTTTCAGACAAAAGGCACTAATTACTACTGTTTTACTTTAGTTTCTGAAGCTTCTCTTGACCTCCGACAGGTGTTGTATCTTATCTAGACTAATTAACAGAAGTATGAATACACAGAGTTCATATGCTAATTACCCACAGCCTCCCCAGGATGTATGAATGAAAGAATGCTGTGGGCTCTATGAAACAACATGGTGAGACAACCCCTTTAATTCTCTTGCGCATGGAGTTCACAAGAGCTTTACAGGTTGCCACTGGACTCCTCTTCCACTCCTCCATGATTGCATTGAGTAGCTGGTGGATGTCAGAGACTTTGGGCTCCTCCACCTTCTGTTTGAGGATGCCCCACAGATGCTCAATAGGGTTTATTATGCTTCTGTCCTGTTCACACTTGTGTGGCAAAATTCTTCTAGTCCCATACACGCTGATGGCATTGTTGTTTAGCTGAAGCACTTGGACATGAAGGGGTGCTGTGCATGCATGGATGGGGCCGTGATGGTCCGTGATGACTGTGCACAGATGTGAGCATAGGTGTTCCTTTATTAAAGGTTGAATCCAAGTACAAAAGCTGCAACGTTTCGACCCAAAAAAAACGGAGTCTTTCTCAAGACTCCGTTTTTTTTTTATCAAAACGATGCAGATTTTGTTCTTGAATTCAACCTTTAATAAAGGAACACCTATGCTCACATCTGTGCACATCTGACGTCTTTTGGATTTTTGTGATAACCCGTTAGTGGGAGATGGGCCTCTCCTACATTGGCGGTCTGTTGCATTCTGAGGTGTTTTGAGAAACGGATATATAGAGACCATCAGTGCTGCCCAACCTACAATTTTTGTGCTCAGATGTGGGCTGCCATTAGCTCAGTTCAACTAGGATATGCAAGACATTGTCAGGTGAGTCATTTGAGGATTTGTTAAACAGTCTCCAAAAAAAGGGGAATCTCGCAAGAGAACAGAGAGTGACTTTTGATCACTATATTTACTATTTTGCCATAGGCAAACTTAAACTATATCAGTTCTCAATCCTATAAAACACTAAAACGTAACTTTTATTATGTATAACGCTTAACCTCTATACACACTATTTAAAAACCTGATTTCTAATCTCTCAATTTATCCCTTTCTAATTGTGAAGGAATAACTCCTTTTCTATTATCAAGTCTGGTGGAACCTTATATGTACAGTGATTTACTAACTCCAATAAGGGATCCCAAACATCCTACTTGGGCAGTCATCCCTAATCCTGATGGACATAAAAAATATAAGGTTTCCTTGTGAGACCCTCTGCAGTGGGTGACACTGCAGAAAGAGGTGAGAAATCACAATTTAAAATGTCATGCCTGACCTCCCCAACATGTTTCACCAGCTAAACTGGCTTCATCATGGGATAGAGGTCCGGTCACATGTTGTCTAGCTCATTTCCTTTTATATCATGTTAGGTACATACCCTATCAGTTGCTCACCAATTAGCCACCAGAGAATAAACAAAACCCATTCCCCCTTTTACTCTCTTGCATGCATACTGATACTATGTGCTGCTGCTATGTTCTTATAAACAACATTCCTCAGACAAATTCACCATCTCCATAGCGGGCTTGTGTCCTATCTTACCATGCCGCCCATGCCCGCGTACTGTACCAATGGACATTTCCGCCCTAATTGTGATGGACTTCCGTCCAATTTCTCTCATATTATTGCATCTGCGTGGCTCACCTAGAACGGAGGTCAGGCATGACATTTTAAATTGGGATTTCTCACCTCTTTCTACAGTGTCACCCGCTGCAGAGGGTCTTACAAGGAAACCTTATATGCTTTATGTCCATCAGGATTAGGGATGACTGCCCAAGTAGGATGTTTGGGATCCTTTATTGGAGTTAGTAAATCACTAGACTTGATAATAGAAAAGTAGTTATTCCTTCACAATTAGAAAGGGATAAATTGAGAGGTTAGAAATCAGGTTTTTAAATAGTGTGTATAGAGGTTAAGTGTTATACATAATAAAAGTTATGTTTTAGTGTTTTGTAGGATTGAGAACTGATAGAGTTTAAGTTTGCCTATGGCAAAATAGTAAATATAATTTGAGGATTTGTTCACATGTACTGTATTTAAGTAAGCTGTGAATTTAGTTTGATCATGTTATGACTTAGAGTATATCACTGGAAAATGCGTCAACATTGAATATCTACAATGTGATGCTACATTTTTAATTGTATTTTCTAATCAACGAGGATCGATTTTGCAATATTTTTCCTACATCCAATTTTGCTAGAATGTTTTAGTTTTCTCTGATTCTACAATTTGGCATTGATGGGGTATGTTTCCTTGAAAAGAGAAAGGTAAGGTGAAGGTAAAGAGAGGTAAGCTGGCATTTATTTTATTTTCACTCCCACCACCATGCTTGACTGTAGACAAGACACACTTGTTTTTGTACTTCTCACCTATGTGCTGCTACACACACTTGATACCATCTGAATAAGTTTATCTTGGTCTCACGATCCACCGGGCATTGGACTCACTTTATTCCGTTGACCATAGGGGCTGTTCAGTGTACTGTCACTAAGGGTTTCTGTTTCCTTCCAGCCTCGGCCAGGGTTTTGTTTGGAGCCTTCATGGTTAATTTCCTGGGCCAATCCCTGGCTGGGGCGGGTATTAATACCCACTGGTTTCCTCCTTCTGGGGCCTGAGATTTTCCTGGGCATGCTGATTCCTTCCCGGTGTTTTGCTTTAGTTTAGTTGCTTTAGTTTGCTCTCTGGCCACCCGGACTTCTGTTTTGTTTTGGTTAGTCTATTTCTGTTTTATTCCTTTCTGGAATCTCAGTTCTTTTTCTCCCATGTTCCCAAGGATCCACCTTTTGTTCACTACGGTTTTGTGTTTTTGTACGTTTACGTTTTTCAATAAAGTCCTTTTTTGCAACAAACTGACGCCTGATTTCATCAGACACATGTCATGGTTGCAGTAATCCATCTTCTTAGTCTGCTTGACTTCAACAGACTGTTTGTGGATGTTCTTGTGCATCATCTCTATAAGAGGCTTCCTTCTGGGACGACAACCATGCAGACCAATTTGATGCAGTGTGCGGCGTATTGTCTGAGCACTGACAGGCTGACTCCCACCGCTGTAACCTCTGCAGAATGC
>JAODAL010068288.1:0-16878 GCA_025379985.1 Phyllomedusa bahiana
GGGGAAATTTTGGTGAGCCTAAGTTTTTTACCTTCTACTGGACACAAAATTATCCCAATGTGTTTTCCGCATCAAGATGGGACATGTTACAATCCCCTCCCCCTCCCCCCATTAGGTTTTATATAGTTTCATAGTTTGTAAGGCAGAAAAAGCCAGACGTCCATCCAGTTCAGCCTATTGGGCTAAAGTGTTGATCCAGAAAACGACAAAAACCCCCGAGGTAGAAGCCAATTGTCTTCATTTTAGGGGAAAAAAATCCTTCCCAACTCTAATGTGGCAATCAGAAAAATCCCTGGATCAACAACCCTTCTCCAGAATCCTAGTTACTATAACTTGTTATATTATTACTCTCTAGAAATGCATCCAGACCATTAGTGAACTCTGTTAGTGAATTCACCCTGACAAGTTCCTCTGACAGAGAGTTATACAGTCTCACTGCTCTTACAGTAAAGAATCCCCTTCTATGTTTATGTAGAAACTTTCCTTCCTCTTGGCGTAGAGGATGCTCCCTTGTTCTAGATACAATCCTGGGTATAAATAAATCTTGGGAGTGATCTCTATATTGACCTCTAATATATTTATACATATTTATTATGTCCCCTGAAGTCGTCTTTTCTCTAAACTAAATTACCCTAACCTTGCCAATCTTTCTGGTACTGTAGTCCACCCAGTCCTTTATATTTTTGTTGCTGCCTTTGTACCTGTTCAAGCTCCACAATGTCTTTCCTGTGCACTGGTGCCCAAAACTATACACAATATTCCATGTGTGGTCTAACCAGTGACTTGTATAATGGGAGAATGATGTCATCATGTGCATCTATGCCCCTTTTAATACACGCCATAAACCTATTTGCCTTGGCTGCTGCTGCCTGACACTGGCTGCTACAATTAAGTTTACTGTCCCCCAGGATTCCCAAGTCCTTCTCCATGTCACTTTTACCCAGAGTTTTTCCATTTAAGAAGTAATCATGGAATGGATTTTTCCTTCCCATGTGCATAACCTTGTATTTATCTGTATTAAACCTCATCTACCACTTCTACCCAGTGTTACTTTTATCCATGTATTGTGACATCTGCCATTTCTCTAAGCTGTATCTTAAATAAACAAAATCTGGGCAGTGTGAATTACAGGATTACCATTAAAATAAAAGGCATGTGGCCACTTTGTTATCTGTGTTACCAGTAGGGCTGTGGAGTCGGAGTTGTGGAGTCGGTGGCTATTTTGCAGGAGTCGGAGTCGTCATAAAATGGACCAACGCAGACTCTCAAAATATATAATTAGTTGGTCCAGTTAGTTCGATGCAGTGCAAAGAGCAAAAGGAATTGGGTCCGGCCGGTGCTGCTGCTCCCATATTTTCAGCCTTATCACATGAGGAGTGTTATTGATGACATGGAGCAGGTAAAGCGATGCCCCAGGGGAAAAGATCCCGCTTCCATGGCAAACAAATTTCAGCAAAATTTTTCACCTGTTTTCAAAGAAGTAGAAGAGTTTAACCATTCATCAAAACTGACTGTGGCTGAGGTAATTCCTTTATACCCTGACATTGTTAGAGATGTTGCCCCTGTGGTCACCGCTTTGCCACCAACCCAAGTTAGTGTAGAGAGGCCGTTCTCTAGCCTGGAAATAATGAGATCAGATGTGAGGTCATTTATGCAGGATCTGATGGAGGCAATACTATTTCTCAGAACTAATTCAGAGACTCCACAAATGTTCCTGCAGTGTTTTTCATATATTCACAATTTTTTTGTATCCTAAAGTCATATCCAATAAATATATTTTCCACTGACAAGCAAAATGGTAACAATGGTTTGAACTTGTGACTTTCAGGTTCCATATCTCACCATTCACTACAGCTTTGTACATGAGGCTACTGTAATTTTATATACAGTCATCTTACCCATCTTATACATAAATTTGACTTGCAAGTATTTAGCATCATTAGTTACAGTTTTGCTCCTAAAAATCAAAATGTTAAAGGAGTTGTCTCATTACAAGCTTTCAGCCTACTTCAAAGTGTCTGGCAGCAAAGGATTTTTCAATTCAGGGGCGTGCTTCTTGTCTGCCTCTTCTCCTCCCTCTTCCCCCCTCCCCTCAGCACACAGAAAGCTCTCCACCATAACTTCTATATAGCAGGGAGAGGGCGAGGGGGGTTTGCACCCAGAGTTAACCCTGTGTGTGCCTGCCTAGGTCTGCTGCAGGCTCCTGGATCAGCTGCACTGTCAGCTCCACGGAGACAGGAGAGGGCTGATCTATGAGTGTGGAGAGGTCTGTGAAGCTGCGATTGCTAATAGCAGAGCAGAGGGGCTGCAAGTGTTCCTGTACCCCCTGCTTAGCATACAAATCTCCATCATAAGCAACAACAAACAAACCCTATCAGAACAGACATAGGGCAGCTGTGAAGTGCGTTACTATACTCAGGATGTGTCACTAATACAGCAGAGCAGGGAGGGGCATGAACCATTCACATGCCTCCCTGATCTGTTCTATTAGTATAGTCAGAGCTCCACAGACACATCATGATTATAGTAACACACTTCATTGCTGTCACATCTACTGACCACAGATCAGCTTCACCTCTGCTCTCCTCAATCTATGTAGAGAGCAGGAGGGAGAAGGCACACACAGGATTAATCCAGCTACACAGACACAGAAGCCAGAGCCCTCCCCCTCCCTCCACTACAGAAGCATACTGTGCAGGAGGGGCTCTGTGCTCTGACCTGTATTCAGAAACAGATGAGTCATCAGCACTGACAGCCAGTGAAATAAAGATCAACAGGTCAGCTGCTATAGGGATTTCAGGAGCTGATGCACTACTACTAACAGGGATAACTCAAAATCAGTAGGACATTTGTAATGAACATATATTGCTAAGCTGCGATTTTTTTAAAGATCTTTTTATTAAAAACCAATCATTGTAGAGAGACTACCCCTTTAATTTGTATTATTTTGTTAGTATTTGGGAAATCCACCTTTGGTTTTCAATACTGCCTGAATCCTTCTGGGCTCTGAATCAGATTCAAGCATGTCTTGACCAAAATCTGATCCCAGGTCTCTTCTACACATTCCCAATGTTGGTGCAGACTGGACTTGGATACAAATACAGCTTTTTCTTCAACTCTACCCACAATTGTTCAAAAGATCAAAACATTGTTACCCTTTTGCTTGTCATTTGCTTGTTCTACCTAAATAGCTTGATTATTGTATCATAAGGTGATAAACAGCCTGATGTTACCATTTTACTACAGTAAAGTTATCACTTAAACATGCGCCGTGTAGGAGGGAGTCAGGAGTGGGAGGTTTGGGAAATTGAGGAGGCGTGGCTTCGGCTTGCCGACTCCACAGCCCTGGTTACCAGGGCTCTCCTGAGTGCAGTCTGAATGCGGTGCATAAAGCTAATACCGAAGGAAGTTTGTTTTTGTGCTGAGTGGAGATCGGTTATATAAAGAGTCTCTTGGTGATAAGGGACAAAAGCTACAACTCCATTTGGTTCCAAAGTGGAGATAGAAAGCTGTGTATCCGGGCGCCCATCTTCTGCACATATGTAGTATAATAATGATACTTGAATTCATTTGGAGAGCTGTGTGGTCTGGGACTTTCAGGAGCCACAGGAAACTGGAGACTTGCAGGGCACCAATGACCATGTGGTGTCCTCTCAAAAATAAGGGAAACAACTTACAAACAATAATGCATAGGCCTACAATGGTGGGCTACAGACTTAAAGGGGTTGTCTCACTACATTGATTCATCTTACCTCAGTCCTGTTTTCTTGGTTTCACTTTGAAATCAGGAGGCATTTACTGGCTTCCACTAGGCAGCTGTAGAAGCTAGGTCTGTAGCTATAGCAACCAGTGCTGGCAGCCTATCAGGAGAGATCAAACGGGTCTTTAGCTATAGCGACCTGAGTAAATGATGCAGCCCATACAAGAGGGGATATCTAGGAATAGGTAGGACACTGTTAATGGACACTTATTGCAAAGTGACTTGTTTTTGCAAGATCTTTAACATAAAAAGCAATCCTTATAGTGAGACAACCCTTTTAACTCTACAAGGGTCACATTGTTTGCTCTCCTTTAAGCCAGTAGAAGTAGAGCATGTATTAGGTGAGAGGATACTAGACCTTCTGGAAAGCATGTGTGGATCTGTTCCCAATTACAACATTCTACAGATGATTGCATTTTTTGATTTCTATTGTGTGACGAAGTAATGAACTGCAAGTACCAATTCAATGGTAACCAGTGTAATTTAAGTGGTAAAGGGTTTATGCACTTCATTGTAAAATTCTTTAGCGATACTGATGACCTCATAAAGTAAAAAAGCTTATACTCAATTCTCGTCTTCTCCAGGATCCCGTGCTGCTGCCTTCCTCCCTCTCCGACAGTTTTCTACTTGGCTCCGGCCAAACGGGACACCACCTCTGCAGTGGTCACGTGCCATTGCCTGATATCACCGTTCAGAGAACTCACATCAGCCAATGGCACGTGACCACTGCAGCCATCCGTTTTCTAAAAAATGTTTTATTAAAATGAAGCAGACAACTCCTTTTAAGTTTCTTGTGTAAATTGAAGGAAATGTTGGCCACTTTTTTTTTTTTTTTTTAAACCCTTAAAAACTGGGCAACCCCTTTGAGGGCTGTAAAATTACAGTTGTGTATTAAAAAGGGCAAGTATATCTAAGCTTGTCTTCTGCTTGATGTTCTCTTGCATATAGAGTAAACCTCCAGCCTTCAGGTGCTGCTCTAGCTGCTGCAGCGAGTCATTTTGCGTACGTTGCACATATCCATGTAGGTATTTTCGCACATTTTGGCTACTTGTGCACATAACACGGGAAGACTTTATTCACAAAAACAGAAGAAGCAGATAGATACAGGCAGTCCCCGGTTTTTGAACAGGATAGGGACTGTAGCTTGTTCTTATGTTGAATTTGTATATAAGTCGGAACAGGTATATGTATTAAATGTAACTCCAGCACCAATGTTTTCTTTTTGATTTTGGATAGTGCAGGGAGGGAGTTTTTACATTTGTTTTGCTGTCTGTGCCCCTCTTAAGAATATTTCACCTCATGTGCTGCTGTGGCATGCTGGAACTTGTCGTTTCACAGCTGCTATCTGCTGTGGAACATGGAGCTACAAGTGCCAGCATGCCCCATAAGTCTCTGTATGTAACTGGGGGACAGATGTAAGTGGGAACATTGTAAGTCGGGGACTGCCTTTATTTATTTGAAAGCACTTCTTAAAAAAGGTGGCTAAATAAAATTTTGTCTGTAATTTAGGTTGTGCAACAGAGCCTTGAAAAGTTTTTCATTTTAAAAAAAGTAGACCCTAATTGTATTCCATGGAAAATAAAATATACTCAACTTTGTTGTCCCTGTTGACCCAATGTTCAGGCTCTGGTGGTGTCTCCAGGGCTGTGTTCAGAATTCATGCTGCCCTAGGCACTACTAGTGCTTATGCCCTAAATTGGTTACATAGTTTATAAGGCAGATACAAAGACATACGTCCGTCAAATTCAGGCTGTTATTATGTGGTGTTGATCCAGAAAAAGGAAAACTCCATAAGGGTGCGCTTACATGGTAAGGGACAAATACCGGTCGGTTTATCCGACTGGCATTTGTCCGGTTTTGCGGCCGTCGGCTTTTCTCCGTGATGAGTGGAGAAAAGCCCTCCCCCCTTCACATGCACAGATTCTGTCTGAAAACCGGACGGAAGAATGTGCATGTAGAATGTCCTGCCGGCGGCCCGCGGGTGGAAAACCGTGCTACGGGGACTGCTGCACGGGTTTTCCATAGGAGCACGTTGTGCTCATTTTTGGCCAAAACTGCAAACCGCCTGAAAAACCGGCCGAAAACCTGTGCCGTGGGGACATGCCCTAAGATAGAAGTCACTTGTCCTCATTTTAGGGAAAAATTCCTTCCTCACTCCAATCAGAATAAATCCCTGACCTGGCACATGCCCAGCAAAGATCATGAAGCCCAGGACTGTGCCACTGGATCCTAGACAGTTGGACGTTATGGCATCAATGGAGACTGCACTGGAGCTGAATCTTAACTTCCTGTACTGCTGCAGATCTACCCTCAAACCCCTCTTCCCCGCTGTTTTTATCCAGTGGGAAGGAATTGGAAAATATAAATAAAACATATTTTTTATAAGTACAACCCACCCACAGGTGCCTAGAGGCAAATATGGCCCCGGGTGGTCGAAAAGACTGGACACACCGTCAGAGCTTCAACACTGGATTGGCTGGAAGCACTTATTCTTTTCTTCTTGATAGTTTATACAGTTGGGACCTACTTTTATCAATTTATATATCGCTTTAAAGCTGTCTGACTACCAGTTTAGGAAGTGTGGGTCATACCAATCTGCTGAAATCATGGGAGCAGCCATCTGTCTATGGCGAAAGAATAATTTTAGAAAGTTTGTGAATTTCATTTGGTTATCAGTTTTTCGTATATATGTTTATATAAAATAAATCAGATTAATACTACATTTCAGGCTGCATTGTTACAAGCACCGAAGGCAGAAATTCTGAGATTACCCAGTACCTGATCCTGCAGGAACCGGAGGGAGGTAAGGAAAATTGAAGTGAAGATGCACATTTTATTAACTTTGGTAACACATGTAAAAAGAATCACCTTTGTGATCTAATGTTATTACTTTTTCTGTCATCATCTTTTGCAGTTCATTCTATGCAGTGCATCAAGAAATCTGTTACCATTAAAAAGCAGGCCATTTCTAATGCATTTTATTCATGACATTTTAACACGCTTGTGTTAAATGTGCCCAAAAATGTTTTTCTTTTTTTAATTATTTGATGTGTTTGGAGCTTCAGGTAAGCTTGTAGATGGTTGCCACAAAAGATGTTTTTCCACCCTTCTTGGGGTGCAGGCAAATGGAAACTAACTTACTATAGAGACAATACGTGCCATACACATAACTCCCTCATTAACAAGTGCCTAGATCTCGGGTCATATTTTAACCCAATAAAATACATTTTTTTCAAGTTTTCTCCAGTTGCATATTGCATGGATGTATGTATGAATGGTATCTTAAACCTGTTTGGTTGTGCAAAATCTTGTTTCCTTTTCATATAGCCCCTACTAGTTACCCTTTGACTGTGAGTCCCGTTGCTGTTGGAGAAAGATCCCCTGCACGTTCGTCTGGTGCTCCTGAATCAGCATCTGACCTAGAAGCTCTAGAAGGGATGATGGAGGTAGTGGTGGTTCAGCAGTACAAGTGCAAGATGTGCCAATACAAGAGTTCATCCAAATTGACTCTCCTCCGCCATGTAAAAGAGCGTCACGTCCAGTCAGGTAAAGGCATTCATTAACCGTCAGTGGAACATGAAGGAATTACATAATCTCTAGCTGTGATTGGATATTTGGGTTTACAGATGGCTCCCTTTATGTCCAGGAACAGGCACTTCCTATGGAAAAGGTTGAACAATAAGTCAAAAGAAGCTCAAGGTCATCATAGCAGCACTTATATCCCCGTTCACAGAATTAAACTATTGCTAAAAATGTAACCGGTTCTTGATCGGGCTATTTACCTTCATTTCTCACCAGGCACATTTTAGTTCTTTTTAGTACATGCAGATTTGAAAACCTTAAAGGGATTGTCTCACTACAAGGATTGCTTTTTATGTTAAAGATCTTGCAATATATATCCTGTTAACAGTGTCCTACCTATTCTGAGATATCTTCTCTTGTATGTGGGGGGGAGATAAGTGACATGTCAATTACTAGCAGCGAATACGACCCGTGGGAGTGGGCACGAGCTCCCGAAGTCCCGGCGTAATTGCGCCCCGCCATTATGCCATGTGAACATACCCTTAAAGGGCCAGTGCTTTTTTTGAAACTGAATTACAGGGGAAATGCTTTGATTTCCTTAATGAAGAATATTTAAGAATATTAAGTATTTGTATTTTAGTCTCCTGTTACTTCATGAGGTTTCTTTGGAGGTCATCGGTACTCTGTAATGTAAATTTTATATTTAGTTTTTTTTCTATTGTGTTTTTTTTTTTTTTTCCCTAAAAAAAAAGGAACCTTTCTCTGTGAACTTGCTGTCCAAACTGCAGGCAGCTTGTTATGTACAGCAGGAAGAGCTGAGCAGAGTGATATATTTTTGGGGATATTGTTTGGAAACATTTAGTAGAATTTGTAATTTACTCATTTAATGTACTGTTTATTCTGTGTTAAGGAGTGTTTTGTGAAAGATAGCTATTTCTGTAGCCAAAAGGCTGTCGGTCACTGATAAGAATAAACAGTAAATTAAATGAATAAATTAGTATCAGTCTGTTCACCTCAGCCCTGGTTTAAGAGTTATTCCCAATTTCTGATGCATTTTCTGGAGGTAGATGTGGTACCACTTCTGGGACCTGCACCCATCACACATTTAAGGCATATCTGTGGATATAGGACAATGAAAACCAACAGCATGAATATATTAGACATGCATAAAACACAGTGAAAGTGTCACGGTTGCCTATAGCAACAAATTCGATTTTTAAGTTGAATTGATTAGTTTCTCTGTCTTGAAACCTTATTCCACTTCAGTCTAAGGAACTTTCACAAAGGGTGAAGGGGGGTATCCGCCCCTAGAAAGTGCGGATTAAAAAATAACGCAGCCCCTTTCTCCTCTCTCCACCCTTTCCCCTGACTGTGATAGTCACCTGTCCCCCAGCCGTAGTTGTTATGGGACTGTCAAGTGTTGCAGAAAGTGTTGTCTTGTAATGTGGATAGTCCCTGTTGTCTGTGCTGCGCCCCTTCAGTTAGCACGTGGGCTCCTTCAGCTTCTGACCCGCAGACGGCAGCTGCTGTCTAGAAGATCTATCGGAAGGAGGCTAGCTGTCATCCATGCTAACTGCATTGCCAATGTGGTTTCCGGGCTGAAAAAAAGGAATCAAAAAGGCCAGGGCAAATAGTTTAAATTTACCCTATTTTGAGTGGACGTAATTGGGATGACAGCTAATGGCTGCTGACATGGCTTCATCTGCTACCGTGGTAAGCTGTGTCTCCCATTGCCCATTAGGGAAGGGATTCGAAACCTTCAAAACCCACTGGTTTATTCTTAACATCATAATTCTTGAAGGAAGTAAAAGGGAAGGGAGGGGGGTGCACGTTACATCCCTTTAAAAAGTCTGCCTTTTTCTGTGACACTGTATGATGTTTGCAGTAAATCTGTTTTGTAGAGCAAGTTTTGGCTTTTTGTAGTTTGGATCATTCCCGTCTCAGTTGTTTAAAGTTTGTTTTGCAAGCTCTGTGACCCGGTTGGCGCTTTATTCTTAGCTGTCATCTGAGAGTATTAATCATCTTTCAGTGATAAATGTGTTGCTGCGCTCATGAACCTCAGCCGCTTAATTTTGGTGTAGGCATGCTTTATCATGTTTTTGTCTTTTATTTTAAAAATTTAAAGGCATTCCCCAAATTGAAAAACCTAGAGAAGAGACGAGGAAGGGAAAAATGTATTGGGATGCTGGACCATAGATGATCCTGGGGAATTATCTTTTGCTGTGCGGGGGTTTTTACAGGGAAAAAATTGTCTGAAACTGTTAAAAAAACCTTATTTGGGGCACTACCCCCCTTTGTGCAATAACTTTCTCTTTATTTACTTTATGGTAACATCCCTTTTTCCTATTTTCAGAGAAGTACTATAGTCCAGAGAGGGGCCAATCCAATCACCCCTTTTGAGGTACAGGGGGCTCTGGCAAAAGAAAGACCCGCAGAAAACCTGGGGCTCCCAAAAAATTCCCCCGCTTACAAGGTACTGTCGCTCTTTCCACCGCTAAACTGAATTTTATCTTAGGATATGTTGAAACGGCGTAATTTCCGCGCATTTCCCGCGTATCTGTACCTAACGGGGGAATGCGCACCGAAATTACGGTAAACCCTTTTTTCATAGAGAACATGGATTACACCTCCTCTCCTGCTTGTAAATTTGTCGTATTGTCGCCGGGTAGATCAGTGACTTCAAATTTCTGGTAAAAAACCCCCAATTAAAAATGTCAAGGGGGCCCCGGGGGGCTGTTTCCCTCCCCTCCTCCATGGCGCGGGACTGCGCGTATTAGCACGAGCTCCCGAAAGACACAATGTATCGCGGCGCGTACTGTATGCGCCGCAATATATAGTGTGAACATACCCTAACGGTCAATTCTTGATCTGAAAGAAAAACTTAGAGTGCGATCCTGCTGCAGCCAAAACACATCCAACATGCATTTTGGATCTGATTGATGCTGGGTTTTTTGGGGGGTTTTTTTGGATGCGATTTTCGGAATCAAAATTGGATCCAAAAACACTGTGTAAACATACCCTAAATCTTGCCTTACATCTTGTGGGTACGAATTCCAAACATAAAAGTCTACAGACGCCCAAAATACAAGATTTTATTGATCAAAATAAAGACCACTGCAACTGTTATAACTTCATCCATTTATAGAGAAAAGAAACATGATTGGGGCCATTAATAAATGTAGCTGCAAGTGAATCATATGCTCTCTTTATGGAGCATTTCTGTCTTTCTGCAACACCATATGCTGTAACAAGTAATGTTGGATGTAACTGACTGGTGACAAGTAAGTTGAATACATCCTTTTCTCTAGAATACTATTCCATAGGTTTTAAAAAATGATTCGGATTTAATAAAGGCCAACATTAAAAGGATTTTCCCGTCTCCAGAAGCCGCCGTGCTTGCCTGTATTCCGAATTTCCACTGAAATGCTTGGGAGAGTTCTAACCACCTCTTCGTTCTCAGTGGAAATTTTCGAGGGCCTGTCTCAAGATAGGCACACGTCCCAGAGGGGGGAATCCGCACCGATCACACGTTTATGGTATATCCTGTTGATACAATACGATATAGTGGGACTCTGTGCTAGAACATACGTACTAGATATATATGGCTTCAGTTATTAATGGCTCCGATTATGTCTTTTTTTTTTTTTCTTTATGATGGTTGCAGTTTTTATTAATTGACCATTTCTTTAAGCCTTACTTCTTGATATAACTGAGGATAGTTAATTGCTGTAGCACATACTGGGCCCAATTTGACAAAGCAAACATTTGCTTGAAGACATTATGTTTCATGATTTCTGTTAGTTACAGCATTTTTTTTTAATAACCAGCTGTTTCACTTATAAGTGATGATTAGAAGGCAAATGTGTACACAAGACCAGTTTAGCTTTGTTTTTGATTTTTTTTTTTTAATTTTATGTATTTTCACGGTAAATAAAATATTTTTAAAAATTAAATAATAATTAATATTTTAAGTGTATAACCAATAAAGTTTTGGAAATCTTGTAAAAGGGTTTTAAAAGTTTAAATTTAACCTTTAATAATATCAGATAATATCTGTAAAGGTTTAAATAAAAAAAGTTTAAAAAATTAAATTTTCACAATTAGTCACTATAATCTTAAAAGCAAAGGCAGCATGTTTTGGGAAAAATAACTTTCTTGTTTTTTTTGGAAAAAAAGTTCAAAAGGGATCAATTCTCATTGAGGAGAGAATTAACATGTTCCAGGGCTTTTTTCACGGCAAAATGGCGGGAGCGTGTATTTGGGGGGGGAGGGGGGGGGGCCCCCAAAAAAAAATTTCATTATTCTCGCCGTAACCGCCGTGAATAATTGACTGTCACTTTCCCCCCGCTCGCCCGTATTTCGCTCGGGAGAGGACCGTAATCCGTTTCATGATTTTGTGGATAACCGAAAGACTGGGACGGTTTCCTTTGTAATTCACGAGTAGGTGGAAATAGGGCTGAAATCGGTCCCAAAAAAAGGTTTTGCCCAGGTAAAGTAGGGAGACTTTTGGCCAGCGGGGCTCATGGAAAAAAAATATGCAAAAAAGCCTGGGGGAAGAAACTATATCTTGGACCCACTAATGGAGCGGGTTTGTCCCTTTCTGGCACATCTAATCCAATAAAGGTCATTCAAACACAACTGGGGATTTAAGCAAAGCCAGAAACTCCTCCCTAAGGAACAGTAGTCCCCCCCGGGGCCCCTTTTTTGTTTCGGGTCCCCTCATCAGTGTAGAGCAGGGTTCTGGCTTGATGGTGAGAGGTCTTTTTAAGTAGTTCTTATAGGGCAGTTTAGGAATCTTTAAATGTTATTAGTAAACTTTACGGGGCTACAAGAAAAACCCCCGAAATTTCGGGGAACAGTTTATGGCAAACATAACGACTTCCAAATACTGTCATTTTCACGAATACTCCTGTTATGTTCTCAAAATGAAACCGAGCTCAGCAGACAATGCTGCGCAACGAATTCCCGTCTTGGCTGTGAAAGGCTAAGTGTCTTGTTTTATGACATTTATGACATTGTTTTCTTTTCGTAGCTCCTGAAGTGGATCCTCGTCCTCCACAATTGCCTACAATGGATGAACCGGTAAAAATTAAATGTTGTTTCTCTCTTTGAAACAAAGACCCCCCTGCTCCCCCCGGAAGGAGAAACTCATATGTCGGCCACGAGGTCGTCCACCTAAACATTTCAAGGTGGAAGTATACGTAAAAAGCCAAAGGGTGAACAGCGAAACTCAATTGTTACAAATTTATTGAAATTTTTACATTAAAATATGAAAAAATCATTTTTATTATATATAAAATTTCTATTCATTTATGGTGTTTCACTACAAAAGAACAGGCACCCATATGGTGTAGTGTCATTCCAGCTGTCATTGAGACATATGCTCATCATTTTGCTTCTATCCGTTTGCTGTGCTGCTGAAATGCACTGCTACCTTCCTTTTTATTTTTTCTCACATTGACATTTATAGGTTAGCCAAGGATGTCATGCCACCCCAATCGCAGGGGGCATTGCCCCCCGGGTTTCTTAATATGACATTGGAGGATGTGGATATGTAGTGCACAAAATTTCATTGGCCCCCTTTTTTTTGAAAAGCAGTAGATTTTGCAAAGTTCCTTTTGATAGATGTAAAATGCTTCTGATCATGCTGTTGTGATTAGCCTTCTTATTGGGGGGGGAATAAACTTTTGGGGGATTTTAGAGCTGGCTTTGGAAAAACTAGAACATTGATTATTTTGTAGAAAAATTATTACCAAATACATTGAAGTTCTGATTTTGTTCCTTTCAGAGCTAGAGCAGTTCTCCTCTGCTTGCTTACACAACCTTCTGTAGGTTAGGGGACTTTGGTTGGGTTGTAATAAAACCCCCCTGCGGGTTTTTCGTAGCCACGAAGCTTTTTTGGTTTTTACAAAAAATTTTAACCCCATTAGAGCCTGTACCTGGTGTCCTGCTTTTAAAACCCCCTCCACCCCCCAATGTCTTTTTAACGGGCTGTAGTTGCAGAGAGTTACCCCCAAACCTGTTTAAAACCCACCCCCCCTAAACAATGTGTGATCTATAGAGCCGGGGTGAAAGCAGGGTCTGTAAAAAAGCATGGTGAGAACCCCTTTAAGGCATTGACAGTGAGCCTAGTAAGTACTAATTTGTAAGACACATAGTCCTAGTTCACATTCCTAACAGTTTGACAGATATTTAAAGGGGATGTATCGCTTCATCAGTTCGTCTGATTTCTTTTAGTTTCATTTTTCAGTTCCCCAAAATCCGGGGGTTTCTTCCCTCCCCGTTGGGGGTTTCTTAACTGAAGGAGGTGATTCATCCCCCCCCCCCCTTTCCCATTTTTGTTTGCTCCCCAGTCAGTGTGTTTGTTGAGGGTCAATGGGAGGGGGTAGCAATCCCTGCTCTTCCCCCCCCCCTCTTGTCTGCTTCCACTCCACATGTATGTATTTTTTCCCCTCCCTATCAGTCTTATTTTGTAAGGTGTTTGTTTACATAGTTGCCCTTTCATCTTTTTGGGGTCTTTATGAACAGAGCCGATCTCTTCTCCCCTCCCGTGGAGGGGTTTGTTACATTTAATCCCGTACGATATCCCCAAAAGAATCATTCAAAACAGACATATCTGTCTCCTTTCTATGTTTACACGCAGCAGCATTAGGGACCGAGCAAATTCTGGTTTTCTGATTGAAAAAGCAGCTGCAGTGTTACTGTGGGCTGTGGCTGTGTAAGTAAATTTTTGCCGGCCCCTTATTCTGAGTGAGAGAGGGAGGAATGCCGCTCCCGTGTAGACCGGGGGGCCCCGACAGAATGTAAATTATTAGAGCGTCCCCAATGAAAAAGAAAAGGGGGAGGAATCCCACCGACACGGGAACGGGGGTTTACAGAAAAAAAAAGTAAGGAAACTGTGAAAAAAGGAACTTGCAAATACATCCAATTGCAGTTGCTTTTTTTAACTGTCCCCTTATTTGAAGACCTTATGTAATGAACAACCCCTTTATTTTTGGATGGTTTAAATCGTGTAGACCCCTTGAATGTCTGTGTGATAAACCCATTATAATAATCTCATAGTTGCTGCCACTGTATCTATGAAATTAGTTTGGGAGAAAAGTTTTAAAAAACAAAAAAAATAAGTTTTGGGGGGGGTTGGTTTATAAAAATTAATTATTTAAAATAAGCCCAAAACCACTTTCTTTTTCCCTTTGCCCCAGCCTGCCCCCCAATCTTTTGGGATTGGGGGGACTCCCTAACAGTGATGTAAGACAAAGGCATGTGACCGCTGAGACCAATCAGTGTAGTTTCACAGACACAGCCAGCTTTCCTTTTACTCCTTCCCAGGCGTGGGTGGTTCTTAGCAGTGGAGAGCATACTTCTTCTCTGTAACTAGCTGACCATGACAGCAAGGCGGAGGTTCTTTTTTAGTAAAAAAAGCCACAAGCTGTGAGGAGGGGAAAACCATTGCTTTTTTAGACAAAAAGCAAAATCTTGTTAGGATCATTAGTCTCGGGGAGTGAGCTCTTTTTCCCTGCTCTTGCCCAAATCAATACAGGTTTTGGTGGAAACTATAAAAAAACCTTTGTGCATTAGCGGGATAAAGTCTCTTCACTCATGACTAAATAAAATTAAAAGCCAATGTATTTAGAATTTTTTTAAAATTACTGGTCCTGCCTGTTTCCCGAAAAAAATTAAGACCGAGTGCGAAGAAATATAAGGCCTTCCCCTGAAAATAAGACCTAGCGGGGTCTTTGCTACAAGAGACTATCACAACACACAAACACAACTTTTGGGTAGTAGATGAAATTTAAGATTCTCAAATATATGTCTTACAATCCCAAAGGGGTTTTGCTCCTTATTAAAGGGGAAAAGGGGCTACTTTTACTTTTGCAAGAGGGCCCTCTCTCCCCCTTTGGGGCCCGGTAGGCCAGTGCCCCGGGGGCCCCTGAGATCAGGGGGCCCGCCAGGAGTCAGTGTAAGCAAGGCATGTGCCTGTCACTTTTAAAAAAATCAGAGGCTGGGTGCGGGCTCGCTTCCCCGGGGACTATATGAGGCAGGGCCCCCAACCCCCCCCCCTTTCCGTCTCCTCCCCCCCCGGGGAAAGTGAACTCATCTCCTTGGGGTCCTCCTGCCCCCCTCAAGAGTCTCCTCCCCTCCCTCCCGGGTCACTCGCTGTGGCCACAGTCATGATTTCACTGCACAGAGTCCTTGGGATGGGCCCCGGCTCGCAGAAGAGGTACAGGGGCTTAGGGCAGTGAAGGGGGCAGGAGGCGACACATGCGCAAATAACAACTTACCCTGTGCCCCAAAAACCAGCTCTTTGGTTTTTAAATAGATGCTGCATGTCTGGGGGCACGGTGGCTGATCACATAAAGCTGTTAATGATGCAGCAGGTGTCACCGCCCTGTGCCCTTGACCCCACAAACCCTAATCACGTTTGGGGATTTAAAAAAAAAAAAAATATTGAAAAATTTTAAAAAAAAAAAATCTGCAAAAAACCCATTTTTCCCCAATAAAAAACCTTTTTTTGTAAAGAAAAATGCGTTAACCTTTAAAGCCCCCTGGTCCCTAAAAAGGCCCTTTAAAGGGTCGTCTCACCCCCGGGGACGCTGTTTTTTTTTAAAAAGATTTAAAAAACAATGTCCATTAACAGGTCTCCTATTCCTGACACCCCCTTGTAGGGGCTGCATCATCCTCAGGTCGCAAAAGTACAGCCCTTCTTCTCCTGAAAAGGGTCAGCAGGGGTTGTTTATATAGCCCTGTTCAATCTCCCCTGATAGGTTGCCACACTGGTCAAATAGCTCGCCGGGTTCAATCTCTCCTGAAAGGTGCCAGCACTGGTCACTATAGCTACAGACCTGTGTGACTCTCAGATAGGTGCCCGCGCTGGTTGCTAAGCTACAGACTTGGCTTTTTTACTGCAGCCTAGTGGGAAGCCAGTAAAAAATCCCCCAATTCAAAGTAAAGCCCAAGAAAAAAGGGGTGGGTAAGAGGGAATCAATGTAGTGAGACAACCCCCTTTTAAAGAAAACTACATTTTATATTTTGCCCCCCCCATTTCAACAGTCACAACTTTTGTTTTTTCTATAGCGCGTTTTATGAGGGAAATTTTTTTTTTTGGGAGAAATTGATTTTTGGTGAGTCGTTTACATATAAATTACTGCTAATTTTTTTTTAAAAAAAAATTTTTGCAGCGTGAACATAAGTGTTTTTGATTTTTTAAAATTTTTTTACCTTTACATAAATAACCCGTTAATTCTCATGTTTTTAAGGGGCTGGGTACCTAATAGGTTGGGTTTTTTTTTTGTGTAAATTTGCCAATAATTTTTTTAATTAAAAATTTATTTTAAATTTTTTTTTAACTTTTTTTATAGGTTTTATTTTATTTTCCCTTTGGGGGTAATTATTTTACACTTTTTTTTTTTTTTTTACACTTCTAAATTTTTTGCAACTCCTGTTGCAAAAAATTATATCTGTATGATAAACATTACAAATGTATATATGAATAGGCTGATGTTGGGGTAACACCCCGTGCGCCCTACAGCAGGGTAACAGACGCATGGAGCTATCTAGGTCCACAGGGGGACTGTTGTATCCCCCAGGGGCCACGG
>JAODAL010068289.1:0-16878 GCA_025379985.1 Phyllomedusa bahiana
TCCCCTTGGCCGAGTATATAATAATGTCATCCAGATAAACGAGGAGACATTCTTGATTTATATCCACAGGGCACAATTCCATAAGGCATGGAAAAGTTGCAGGGGCATTACTTAGTCCAATCGGCATCCTAAGAAATTCAAAAAGTCCCATAGGAGTAATGAAAGCCGTCTTATCCTGGTTCTTTCGTGCGATAGGTACCTGCCAATGCTCTCTTGCTAGGTCAACCGTGGAAAAAAACTGTGCACGTCTCAGAGCCGCCAGCAACTCTTCTATGCGAGGGAGCCGGTAGTCCACACAGAAGTGAATGGTTCAGTCCTTAACCAACACAGTCAGGGAAGCCCAGGGGCTTTGACTGTGCCATATTATTCAGTTCTCATGCATCTATTTTGGCATGGCCTTTACTTCCTGGTACAGGGAAATATAGGGAAGTATAGGTCTATATCATTGGCAAATAGGATGGTTACCATCTGTCGAGATTGTGTGCTCCAGTGTCGAAGTTACCCCAAAGTCAGTTTTGTGACAGGAGAAGGCATCAACATGTGACCCAAGCACCTCACAGAGTTTTCTTTTTATCCTCGGTCAGATGAGTCCCTTCCCGACACATCTCTTGCATCAGCAACACAGCTTCCCCCCTTCAGCTCTCACCTGTTAGAGCATAACCAAGTCTATATCTTCTTCAGGCTTACCCAGTTCCCACATGAGCTAGTTGTACTTCCTGAGCAAGATACACGTCCGTCAACCAATCCCTTGGCTCTAAGGTCACTTTGTACGGATTAATATTCATTACGTGCACTATAACACACACTTCTTGTACTTTGCAGAGAGTATGTCCAGCTGTTATTGGTGACTTGTCCTTACGGGAGTGGGATTGAATGGGACATGAGAGGGACACTTACACACTTCCCAGTGGTCTGCTTATATCTTGAAGTTCAGCTTGTACCTGATACTGTCACATAATATGTTGCAAGGATGATTGAACATTTGGAACCCTTTTCCAGTACTCAGGTCTCCACTACTGCGCCTTTAACCCCTTAAGCCGAATTTCTGAAAAGTAGTTAATGACCAGAAGATTTTTTTAGTTTTTGCCTCCTTGCGTTTCAACAGTTGTAACTTTTTTATTTTTTTCAATGACGCAATTGTATGAGGCCTCGTTTTATTCGAGACAAGTTGTACTTTATGGAGGAATAGTTTAAGTTCACTTATAAATAATTGCAGTATTTTTTTTATTTTGTAAACAATTTTTTTTTATTTATTTATTTTTTTACGCCATTCACATTTCACACTTAGTAACTCATTAGATTAATTCTACAGGTTATTACGGTCATGTGGATACCAAATATGTGTAGGGTTTTTTGTCCATGTAATTTATGCACAATTATTCTTTGTTCAATATTTATTTTTATTTATTTTTTTTTTTTACTTTTTTTTTTTACTCCCATGAAGGGAGAACTGTTTAACATTTTTTTAAAAATTTTTTTACACTTAGTAATGTATTAGCATATTCATATATACTAATACATTGTAATTTGTGTCACTTCGACACAGGCAGTGATCAGGACAGCACACAGTGTACCCTGGTCACTGGCTTCATACACAGACAGCCCTGGGGCCACTCTAGTTCCCCAGGGCTGACTGTGCAGCCGTTCCCTGGGCTCTGTCGGGTCACTGGGTGTTCCGATCACCCGACAGAGCAGGGGAACCCTTAGATTGTGGCGGTGCGTTACCTCCGCTACCCGGTGCTCGCAGGGGATGCTCTGGGATCAGGGCTGTGTAGTACATCCCCGATCCCAGCGCAATTGTGGCGCCAGGTGCCGCAAACCCCGATGTCTGCAGCGACGTCTAAAGACGCCGCTGCAGACGAACGACCCGCACCAGCCGACGTCTAAAGTCAGTGGACGGTCATTAAAGGGTTAACCCACCTAAGTCCCTAAAGATATTCATGCCCAGAGTTAGCAGGACCTGGTGATCTATCATTTCCAGCGCCACTACCACCCCATTCCTTCCAAGTGTCTGACCCCACATTTCTATATATCACAAGGCATTATGGGAAAAGCTTAAGCGCCCTCTTGGATATAAAAAATTCTCAATTTGCTTGTGATTCATTGAGTCTTTAGAAAGCAAAAGCGATGTGAGCCAAGCCAGTGTTGCTCATCTGCAGACAGCTGTTTCTGGGTTTTTGTTCCTCCTCCATGCAGAGCAGAGCTTACTGGCTTTGGCAATGAGTGGCTTAGAAAGGAGAATATCTCTCCTTGGGGAGAACACAATATAGGTGTGTGGGGATCACATCCCTTTTGCTTTCTAAAGACTCAGTGAATCACAAGCAAATTGATGATTTGTTATATCCAGTAGAGGGCGCTTGAGTTTTCAGCTCTTTTCTCATAATGCTTTGTGATATGCCTAGTGAGGTGCAAAAAGGCTATTTCAAATCCCCAAACACCTATATGGTGCTCTCCCCACATTTTTATGTCAGCCAGCATTACTCACAATGCCTGCACTTATTATTAGCGGCTTTCAAACTTATCCAAGTCGTACATTTTGGTTGTAGTGCATGTGGGAAGTAAGCCTCAAAAATGGGAGAGAATGGTTACCTGAGATCACGTGTTCACCAGCCAATCCAACTCCAGACCAATTACCTTAACTTTAACTATGGGACTTTCTCCAACCAGGTCCACAGCTACTAGGAAGTGGCCAGAATTAACTTCAGTTCCTGCAGTTTTCCCCTCAATCGCAGGCTCGCTTAGTTTAAATCCTGCTGGAAAGGTTGATTGCTCTGGTGTTGGCGAGACAGGTGTCCTTTCCTACAATACTCCCAGCACTTTGGACCATGTCCTTGGGGCATTGCTTTATATTCTCTCTGTATAGGGCATTAGTCCCCATCATCTGGCACTGGGACCACCTGACCACTCTCTTTTTTCCTTAGCAGAGCCTCCACCCTTTTGATAGCTTCTTCCAGCACGTTCAGACGGCTTTCTATTATATGTTCCTGAATCGCGGCCACCTCTAATTTTAACAGCTTCGCTAAAGTCTCTGACTGTTCTTTCTTTTTTTTTGTAAGGCTACAGCCTCCTTGAGGACTTAATGCAGTGTTAGTTGTGGGTCTAATTCTAGACGTTTCCTTAAAGGGGTTTTGCCACGAAGTAAAATTGACGTGGGAAGCTAACAAATGAGATAACAAACATTTTCACCTTTCATTATTATTACAAATTCAGGAATGTTTTTGTCTTAGCTGCTTTACTGATCCATTGTTTACAGCTCGTCTCCAGGGGATACGACCAGGGCTGAGAGCTCCTCAGTCCTGGTTCGCACAATGCCTCAGACATCACCTCTACATCCCCTCGGCAGCTACTGAGTGTTAACACGCCGGTGCTGTCACTCTATTCCATTCTCTGTTCCCTTATAATTAATCAAACAATGCAAATAAATAAAAAGAAACCTCAACCCAGTATGTGCATTGATAAAGAGAAAACAAATCACCAGGTTTGGTTCCTGCGGGGATTTGAACCTGAACCCTTGTGCCTGGAGGCAAAAACTTTACCTCTCAGCTACTCACAATACTTTACAAAAACAGACCGTTCTTTGACTAGAGAGACGAAAGGCCTGGTTATGTCATCCTGTTGGGTCACATGATATGCAGTTCAATCACACACGCCCCCTTCTGAGCACACAGAGCTCATCAGAAGGACGCTGCCGGATAGCAGACGGAGCGCCGATCGCTCGCTCGCTACTTCCCTGCGGCCCTCTTTATCACGTGGGCGCGCGCGGTGATTTCACATCACCGCGCCGCCCGCGCTGAGCACAGAGGCTGCAGAGGGACTGCAGCGCGCGCATCGGGGGAGCGTGGACCGAGGTAAGTAAACTTTCTTATTTTACCTACCCCATATGCCTGCCGTATACCCCCTAAGCCTGCCTATACACCCCCTAAGTCGGCCTTAACACCCCCTAAGCCGCCTGTATACCCCTTAAGCCTGCTGTATACCCCCTAAGCCGCCTGTATATCCCCTAAGCCGCCTGTATACCCCATAAGTCTGCCTAAACACCCCCTAAGCCGCCTGTGTACCCCCAAAGCCGCCTGTGTACCCCAAAGCCTGCCTATACACCCCTAAGCCGGCCGTATACCCCCTTAGCCTCCGTTACCCCCAAGACTCCGTATAACCCCTAAGCCTTTTTACCCCTAAACCCGCCGATCCCCCAACCCGCCCGTATACCCCCTAAGCTGCCTGCATACCCCCTAAGCTGCCTGTTTACCCCCTAAGCCGCCTGTTTACCCCCTAAGACGGCCGTGTACCCCCTAACCCGCCGTATACCCCCTAAGCCGCCGTTATAACCCTAAGCCAGCCTAACCCCTAAGCCAGCCATATACCCCCTAAGCCTGCCGTATACCCCCTAAGCCACCTGTATACCCCCTAAGCCGCCTGTTTACCCCCTAAGCCGCCTGTTTACCCCCTAAGCCGGCCGTATACCCCGAAGCCTGGGCCCTATACCCCAAACCTGCTGTATACTCCTTAGCCTGCTGTATACACCTAAGCCTGCGGGATACCTCTAAGCCTGCCTGTATACCCCCAGCCCGCTTATATCCCCCAGCCTGCCTGTATATCCCCAGCCTGCCTGCATAGCCCCCTAAAGCTCCTATATAGCTCTAGTCTGCCTGCCTTGAATATCCCTATAACTACCCGTGAAGCCTGTCTGCCTATGTAGCCCCTATAGCCCTCTAAAGCTTGCCTACCTATATAGCCCCTATAGCCCACCTAACCCATGTCTACCTGTATGGCTCCCTATAGCTACCTAAACCCTGCCTGCCTATATGGGCCCTCTATTGGCTACCTAAACCTTGCTATTTGGGGCCCCATATATCCTATCTAAACCCTGCCTGCCTAAATGGACCCCATATAGACAGGGAAGCAGGTGCTGGAAAATTCAGGATTCTAAAATAATTTTGTGTCTAAATCGCAGGACAAGTGGTCGGGAGAAGTCATCATGATGGAGGTCTTGACCGGATGCAGAACAAAAGAGAAAGTCAACGACTTGTCAGAGAAACGTCACCTGTGAGTCACAAGATGTAACTACACTGTAATCACTTATATGTCTGCAGAGTCTATGTACATCCAAAAGTTTGCTTTGGGGCCCTGGCTTCTCTAGTTACGCCCCTGGAACTGGGGTTAGTGATTTAACAATGCGCCCACTAGAACTGAGGGCAGACTGACTCCCTGACCCATTGGCTTCAGCATATGCCATATCTGACTCCATCCTGCTGACCAATGCTATGTGTAGTATGCAGAAGCAAGACTTGTTACACTTGCTTCTTTAAATAAACTAAACGATTTTCTGAATTTTATCCTATTTTTTTTTAACAAACTTTGCGCAACAGGCACTTCCTCAGTAATGCTATGATAGTCCATTCAGGGCCTATAGCCCAAAGCAACAGTCTGTCTGTGGCCACACACCTGTAGGACGGGAATTTCCTTCTCCATCCACATGGATCCTTCCTTTGTTATACTGATGTTGCTCGCTCTCCAGTTACACCTTTCTTCCGGGCCTTCTCGCTGTCAGTGTTTCTTGGGCTTTGGGTCTACTGTACTCTCCCTTTGATACGTCTGCTCACTGCTGCATCCAACTGCTACTAACTAATTTTCTGTTGCTCCCTGGGTTCTTGTCACTACTGGTTGCTCTCTCAGTCTACCTGCGCCATCTACTGACTGAAGGGTGAACTGCAGGCCTCAACACTATATACTGCTACTAACTATACTATATACCATATATATAAAGTGTCCAATACAGGCAATGTTTCTGGTCACACCCTGTGGCTTAAAAAAAGAGTCTCAGAATGTAGGACATTGCTTGTACTGGACATGTTGAAATAAAGAACACTATTTTTTAACTGTTTTCAATCATACAATAAAGTGATTTTTCCTTGCATATCACGCTATCACATATATACCAGACAGAGTCAATACCACTAGTTGCAGCTGAGAGCAGCTAGACGGGCTGGGAGTGACTCAATAAGGTCATCGCAGGTTGTCACAGGTATCTGGAGCTGACTGCATCCAACAGCTGCTGAAGGGTTGATAGAGCCAACACCACCATCCAGGGGCTCCCACAGCTGCTACAAGGTCCATAGAGACAACACCACCATCCAGGGGCTCCCACAGCTGCTGGAGGATCCATAGAGCCAACACCAACATCCTGGGGTTCCCACAGCTGCTGGAGGGGCTATAGAGCCAACACCACCATCCAGGGGCTCGCACAGCTGCTGGAGGGTCCATAGAGACAACACCACCATCTAGGGGCTCCCACAGCTGCTGGAGGGTCCACAGAGCCAACACAACCATCCAGGGGCTCCCACAGTTGCTGGAGGGTCCATAGAGCCAACACCACCATCCAGGGACTCCCACAGCTGCTTCAGGTTCCATAGAGCCAACACCACCATCCAGGGGCTCCCACAGCTGCTGGAGGGTCCATACATCCAACACAACCATCCAGGGGCTCCCATAGCTGCTGCAGGGTCCATTGGGCAAACACCACCATCAAGGGGCTCCCAAGCGCTGGGGGTCCATAGAGCCAACATCCCACCAGGGCTCCCACGCGCTAGAGAACCCAAAGACAAACCCCCCCATCCAGGGGGCCCCCCAGCTGCTCGAGGGTCCATAAAGCCAATCCACCCTCCGGGCTCCCCCAGCTAAGGGGCCATAGAACAACACTACCATCCAGGCTCCCACAGCTCTGGGGTCCATAAAAGCCAACACCACCATCCAGGGGTCCCCCCATGCTGGGGGGCAATAGAGCCAAAACACCTACAGGTCCCCACAGCTGCTGGAGGGGCCATAGAGCCAACACCCACCATCCAGGGGCTCCCCCCAAACTGCTGGGGGTCCATAAGCCAACACCACCATCCAGGGGCTGCCAAAATTCTGGAGGGTCCATAAGCCAAAACCACCATCCAGGGCTCCCACAGCTCTGGAGGTCCAAAAAAGCCAACAACAACCATTCAGGGGCTCACACACTGCTGGGGGGCCATAGAGACAACACCACCCTCCAGGGGGTCCCACAGCTCGGAAGGTCCATAGATCCATCACCACCATCCAGGGGCCCCACACATGCCAACTGGTTTATAAAGACAAAAACCACCCTCCAGGGGGTTCCACAGCTCTGGAGGGCCATAACCAACACCACCATCCAGGGCCCCACAGCTCTGGAGGATCCATAGAACCCAAAACCACCTCCCGGGGGTCCCACACTGTCGAGGGTCCCAAAACCAACACCACCTCCAGGGGCCCCACCCCTGGAGGGGCCCTAGAGCCAACACCACCATCCAGGGGGTCCCACACGCTGGGGGTCCCATAAGCCAACACCACCATCCAGGGGGTCCCACAGCTGCTGGAGGGTCCCTAGAGCCAACACCACCATCCAGGGCTCCCACACTGCGGAGGTCCCATAGACCAACCCACCATCAGGGGGGGCCACGTTCGGAGGGGCCCCAAAAGCCAACCCACCATCCAGGGGGGCCCCACACTGCTGGAGGGTCCCTGAGCCAACACAAAAACCATTTGGGGTTCCCGCTGCGGGGGGTCCATAGAGCCCATCCCCCATCCAGGGGCCCCCATACCTGGAGGGCCATAAGCCAACACCACCATCCAAGGGCTCCCACACTGCAGGGTCCATAGAGCCAAAACCCACCATCCAGGGCCCCACGCTACTGAGGGGCCATAAGCCAACACCACCATCCATGGCCCCCCAGCGCGGAGGGCCATGAGCCAACACAAAAACCCTCCGGGGGCCCCACACTGCTGGAGGGTCCATACGCCAACACAAAACCCTCCAGGGCTCCCATAGTGCTTGGGGGGTCCATAGAACCAACTCACCATCCGAGGGTCCCACAAAACTGCTGGGGAAGCCCTGACCCGACACCACCATCCAGGGGCCCCACACTGCTCGAGGTCCACTAGCCAACACCACCATCCAGGGGCTTTCCCCACTACTGGAGGGGCCATAAAACCCAAAACCCCCCATCCCGGGGCTCCCACACGCTGGGGGGTCCATAAAGCCAACCCACCATCCAGGGGCTTCCACACACTAGGGACCCCAAAAGCCAACACCAACCCGGGCTCCACAGCTCTGGGGGGTCCATAAGCCAACACCACCATCCAGGGCTCCCACACTGCTAGGGTCCAAGACCAACACCCCCCCCTCCAGGGGCTCCCGCTGCTGGAGGCCATAACCAAACCCCCATCCAGGGGCTCCCAACTCGCGGGTCCAAAGCCAACACCACATCCCCGGGGGTCCCACATTTTGGGGGGTCCATAGAGCCAACATCACCATCCAGGGCTCCCACAGCTGCTAAGAAGCCTAAACAACCCCACCATCAGGCCCCACACTGCTCGAGGGGCCATAAAGCCAAAGCCACCATCCGGGGCTCCCACAGCTACTGAGGGGCAAGAGCCCAAAACCCCCTCCAGGGGGGTCCACAGCTGCGGGGGTCCATAAGCCAACCCCACCACCCGGGCTCCCACAGCTGCTGAGGGGCCAAAGCCAACACCAACCCTCCGGGCTCCCACACGCTGGAGGGGCAAAAGCCCAAAACCAAACCCTACAGGGTGCCCCAAACTCTGGGGGGCCATAGGCCAACACCACCACCAGGGGCTCCCACAGCTGCTGGGGGGTCCATAGGGGCCAACACCACCATCCGGGCTGCCACATTTGCTGGGGGGTCCATAAGCCAAAAAACCACCACCAGGGGCCCCACACTGCTGGAGGGGCCATAAAGCCCCAAAACAACCATTCAGGGGTCCACACTGCTGGAGGGTTTTCCATAGGACAACACCACCATCCAGGGGGCCCACACTGCTGGAAGGGCCAAAAACCATCACCACCATCCAGGGGCCCCCACACTCCAAAGGTTTATAAGACAACACACCATCCGGGGCTTCCCACACTGCTGGGGGGTCCCTAGAGCCAACACCACCACCAGGGGCCCCCCAAACTGCTGGAAAAAACCATAGACCAACACCACCCTCCAGGGCTCCCACAGCTGCTCAGGGGCCATATAGCCACACCACCACCAGGGGGGGGCCACCACTACTGGAGGGAAACCCAAAAGCCAACACCCCCACCACCGGGGTCCCACACTCTTTCCATAGGCCAACACCACCACCAGGGGGGTCCCCCTGCTGGAGGGTTTCCAAAGAGCCAACACCCCATCCAGGGGCTCCCACGCTCTGGAGGGGCCATAAAAGCCCAAAACCACCACCAGGGGGTCCCCCGTTGCGGAGGTCCATAACCAACAAAACCACCCCCAGGGGCTCCCACAGCTGCTGAGGGGCCCTAGAGCCAACACAAACCATTCAGGGGGCTTTCCCCAGCTGCTGGGGGGTCCATAAGCCAAAAATCACCATCCAGGGGGGCCCCCATAGCCTGGGGGGTCCATAGGCCCCCACCACCATCCAAGGTTCCCACAGCTGCTGGAGGGGGCCATAAGCCAACCCCCCACCATCCAGGGGGTCCCAAAAGCTACTGGAGGGGGCCCTAAAAGCCAACACCCCCCATCCATGGCCCCCACGCTGGAGGGTCCAAAAGCCAACACAACCATCCGGGGGGGTCCCCCAGCTGCTGGGGGACCAACAGCCAAAAACAACCACCCGGCTCCCTACTTGGGGGGTCCATAAAACCAACACACCATCCAGGGCTCCCCCAGCTCTGGAAAGCCATAACCCCACCACCTTTCCGGGGTCCCCGCGTTCCCGGGGGTCCACAAGCCAACACCACCACCAGGGGCTTCCCCCCACTACTGAGGCCATAAGCCAACACCACCATCCAGGGGGGGGCCCCCCACAGCTGGAGGGTCCATAAGCCAACACCACCATCCAGGGGCTTCCCCCACTACTGGAGGACCATAGAGCCCCAAAACCACCCTCCAGGGGGTCCCACACGCGGAGGGTCCATAGACCCAACACCCCCCAGGGGGTTCCCACACTGTGGGGGGTCCAAAGGCCAACACCACCCTCCCGGGCCCCAAAGCGCTGGAGGCCATAAGCCAACATCACCATCCAGGGGGCCCCATAGCTCTGCAGGGGCCATAGACCAACACCACCATCCATGGCCCCCCAGTGGGTGGGGGGTCCATAGAGCCAACAAACCACACAGGGGGGCTCCCACAGCTGCAGAGAACCCTAGAGACAAACCCCACCATCCAGGGGGGGTTCCCACACGCTCGAGGGTCCATAAGCCAACGCCACCACCAGGCCCCACACACTGGAGGGGGGATAGAGACCACAACCATCCGGGCTCCCACACTGCTGGAGATCCAAAGCCCAAAACCACCATCCCGGTCTCCCACACTCGGAGGGGAATAGGCCCCACCACCAAACGGGGGCTCCCCCAGCTGCTGGGGTCCATAGGCCAACACCAAACCCTCCGGGGTCCCCATTGCTGGAGGGTCCATAAGACAACCCACCATCCCGGGGGTCCCACACTGCTGGAGGTCCCCTAGATCCATCACCACCATCCAGGGGTTTCCCCCCTCTAACTGGTTCTAGAGACAACACCACCACCAGGGGGTTCCACAGCTGCGGAGGGGCCATTAGAGCCAACCCCACCATCCAGGGCCCCCCACTGCTGAGGACCATAGAGCCAACACCACCATCCAGGGGGTCCCAACGCTCGAGGGGCAATATACCAACACCACCATCCAGGGCTTCCACACTACTGGGGGGGCCCTAGAGCCAACACCACCTCCAGGGGGTCCCACAGCTCTGGGGGCCATAGAGCCAACACCCCCATCCAGGGCTCCCCCAAGCTGCTGGAGGGTCCCAAAACCAACACCACCATCCAGGGGGTCCCACACTCTGAAAAGGGGCCATAGAGCCAACCCACCTTTCCCGGGGGGCCACAGTTGCTGGAGGGTCCCTAAGCCAACACCCCCCCACCAGGGGCTCCCCCCAGCTGCTGGAGGGTCCATAGACCAACACAACCATTCAGGGGGTTCCACAGGGCCCCGGGAGGGTCCATAGACCAAAACACCATCCAGGGGCCCCCTAGCCGGGGGAAACCATAGAGCCAAAGCCACCACCAAGGGGTCCCGCACTGCTGGAGGGCCATAAGCCAACTCACCATCCAGGGGCCCCCAAGCTGCTGGAGGGCCAAAGCCAAACCAAAACCCCAAAGGGTCCCCCAGCTGCTGGGGGGTGCATAGAGCCAACACCCCCATCCGGCTCCCCCAGCTTGAGGGGGCCCTAAGCCAAAACCACCTCCAGTGGCCCCACACTGCAGGGTCCCTAGAGCCAAAACAAACCATCCAGGGCTCCCACACTGCTGGAGGGTCCTAAGCCAAAACAACCATCCAGGGCTCCCATACTGCGGAGGGGCCCCAGAACCAACATCACCACCAAGGCCCCACACTGCGGAGAAGCCATAGACCCCCCACCACCCCAGGGGCTCCCAAAAAGGGTCCAGGGTCCATATAGCCAAAACCACCCACCAGGGCCCACAGCTACTGGAGGGGCCAAGAGCCAACACCACCATCCAGGGGGTTTCCCCCGCTGCTGGAGGGTCCTAAACCAACACCCCCCTCCGGGGCCTTCCACAGCTACTGGGGGGACCATAGAGCCCAACACCACCATCCCCCGGGCCTCCACAGCTGCTGAGGGGCCATAGAGCCAACACCACCATCCAGGGGCCCCACAGCTGCTGGAGGGGCCCCTAAGCCAACACCACCTCCAGGGCTCCCACAGCTGCTGGGAGGTCCCATAAGCCAACATCACCATCCAGGGGGCCCCCCAGCTCTGGAGGGGCCATAAAAGACAACCCCCCATCCAGGGGCTCCCACACTGCGGGAGCCATAGAGCCAACACCACCATCCAGGGGCCCCACAGCTGCTGGAGGGGGCCCTATAAAAAAAAACACCACCATCCAGGGGGTCCCACACTGCCGAGGGGCTAATACCCCCACCACCAGTGGCTCCCTCACTACTGGAGGGACCATAGACCAACACCCAAAACCATCCAGGGGTTCCCACAGCTGCTGGAGGGGCCATAACCAACACCACCACCCATGGGGTCCCACAGCTGCTGAGGGCCAAAGAAAAAACACCACAAACCAGGGGTTCCCACAACTGCTGGAGGGGCCATAAAAACCAACACCACCATCCAGGGGCTCCCTACAAGCTCAACTTGGTTTTATAGAGACAACACCCCCATCCAGGCTTTCACATTTGCGGGGGTTTTATAGAGACAACAACACCATTGGGGCCCCCCACCTGCTGGAGGGTCCTAGAGAAACATCACCATCCAGGGGCCCCCCAGTGCGGGAGGTCCTAGAGACAACACCACCATCCGGGGGTTCCCATACGCTGGAGGGTCCAAGAACAACACCACCATCCAGGGGCTCCCAAAAATGCGGGGATCCATAGAGCCAAACCCCCCATCCGGGGGGCCCCACATGCTGAAGGACCATAACCAACACCGCCCCCCGGGGCCCCCACAGCGGCGGAGGCCCCTGAGCCAACACCACCATCCAGGGACTCCGCAGTGCTGGAGGGTCCATAACCCAAACACCACCACCCAAGGCCCCACAGCTGCGGAGGACCAAACCCCAACACCCCCATCCAGGGGCTCCCACGTGCTGACGTGCACCGTTTCCCCGGGTTCTGTAGGTCACCGGGGTCCCGATCCCCCCGCAGAGCGGGGAACCCTTTATTGCGCTGCGGGACGAACTGCAAAAATCAAAGAGTTTAAGGGGTTACCCTCTGCACAAGATCCGCGAAGAACCCCAGCTGGTGGAAAATTTTAAAAAGGGGTATTCTGCCGAGTAAAATGCTTGTTAGTCCGTTGGGCATGTTATAGAATAGAAGAATACTTACTTTGTATTTACTTTGATCCCGGCGGTCAGGAAAAATAACAGGGGTCTTTTTCTGGAGAAATGGGAAAAACGATAACGTCTACATTATTTTCAATTACGGGTTAAAAGGCAGGAAACAAAAAAAAATAAAAGGCTGGGTGGACACAATCCCCAAAAGTTTACAAGTTAGGGTTTTAGTTTAGAGAAAAGAGGGCTTGGGGGGACATAATAAATTAATAAATATACAGAGGTAAATAAGAGATCCCCCCAAAGATCATTTTTTCCCACGACTGTACTAAAAAAGGGTCGTCTCTACATTTGAGGAAAGGGGGTTTCTTCATAAAAATAGAAAGGGATTCTTTACTGTTAGAGCGTGGGGCTGGGAACCCCTCCCAGAGGGAAATTGTCAGGTAATTCACAAAAAGAGTTCAAAAAGGGTCTGGATGCATTCTGATGTTAATATAACAAGTTTTAGTGACCAGGATCTGGAGAAGGGGTTGGGTACATTTCTAGATGTAAAATATAAAAAGTTATAGTGAAAGGATTCTGGGAAGGGTCTGGATATTTTTAGATGAATATATAACAAGTTAAAAGTGACCAGGGTTCGGAGAAGGGTTGGATCATTTCTAGATGTAATAATAAAACAAGTTATAATGAAAATGGGGAATTTTGGAGAAGGGGGCTTGGGTACATTTTTTAGATGTAATAATATAACAAGTTATAGTGACTGGGTGCGTTTACACGATAAAGACTAAATACCTGTCAGAAATGCCGCTCGGTATTTGGCCTTTTTTTGGCACGTAGGGGGCGGTTTTTCCCCGCAGTTTGCAGATTCTCTCGTCCCCCATCGCACCCACATATTCATGTTCCACCCGAAAACCAGACGGAAGAAAGAACATGTTCTAAGTTTTTCGGACCGCCGGCAGTGTAAAAAACATCCAGCGGCAAATCCGTGCAGTGGGGACTGCTGCACGGATTTTCCATTGAAGTCTATGTAGAGCATTGCTTGTCGGGTTTCAAATAACCGGTGCTGTGGGGACAAGCCCTTAGATTCCGGAGAAGGGTCGCTGATCCAGGGATTTATTCCGATTTCTGAATTGGAGTCAGGAAGGAATTTTTTCCCTAAAATGAGGACATTTGGCTTCTACTTCATGGGGGGGGGCTTCCTCTAGATCAACACCTTAGCACAACAGGCTGAACTGGATGGACATCTGGCTTTTTTCAACCGTACACACTATGTAACTATATATCATGCCCCGACGGACTAAAAAGCATTTGCTGGTGTTGGAACACCCCTTTAAATTTTTATCACTCAGCTGAGGGTGACTTATGCAGGGATCTTGTTGCAGATGAGTAACCAGCAATTTACTAAGTTTCTATCGGATCATCTAGTGGAGATTTTCTCAACTCCAGTCCTCAAGCCCCACCAACAGGTCATGTGTTCAGGATCTCCCACAGAATGCACTGATTATATCAGCTGAGGAGATCCTGAAAACCTGACTTGTTGCTGGGTCTTGAGAACTACAGTTGGGAAACACTGATCTAGAGATGCACAGCTGTCATGCAGAGTTATCCCTCACGTGCTTCCATCTGCAGTTTGCTCTCTTCCTCCACTGTCACCAGAACCTGCTGGAGACCTCTAAGCACGTACATTCATTAGAAAATCTCACACAACAAGAGAAATAACTATTTCTGGTTTACAGTGTTCAAAGAATAATAGACATATACCAGGTGCAGAACAGCACTAGTCCAGTTTAACCAGTGTGAACTGGAGCCAAAGAAAAAGCAATACTTCGGTTACATTCCCCTCTTATAGATCACTGGTTCCTACAGAGAAGTAATGTCTAAGACTAATTATACAGACATAAAACACACAGAAGAGACTTCCCCTTCACACTGCTGATATTCCCGGGCTACTTAGTTGTTTTTTTTGTAACGTTACAGCGCTGTACAGAGATTCTGATCACTGATGTGGATCTCTATCCCATTCTCACATTCTAAATTCAACATTAATCTATGCATACATAGGAGAAAATATAAGTACCTGGAGGCGAGGTAAATAAAATGGCATAGGGCCCTAGCAAAATTTAATGCCCCCCACCCCTCCCCTTCCATTAAAAAAAAAAAAAAAAAATTTAATGTTTATCAAGAAAACGAAAAAAATAAATTTCACCAGACATTTCACCACGACGTCACATCCGCACACGCACGTCACACGCCCACACGTCCCCCCATACACAGACACATCCCCCCACGCCAGCACCATGTAAACAACCCCTGTAACCCCAGAGGGACGTACACACTCATGTACACATATGCACACCCCCTGTAAAACACACTCTACACAATTTTCACACTCATATACACACATGGGGACCGTACACACTCATGCAAACCCTGTAAACACATTCATTACAACTGCAACCCATTAAACAACTCATTTACCATATGCACACGTGTACACACATGCAGAACGTACACACACAACCATGTAAAAAACACTATGTCACATATGTACCCATGCAGACACATTCACACTCTGATACACCCCAAAAACTACCAAAAAAATGTACCTGATCTCCAGGGGACATTCACTGGTGTTGCTAAAAACAGGTCACAAGGGAGGGGGGGACAGAACAGCAGGCAGCTTCTACTCCTGGCCCTGCACATGCGTGCGTGAGTGACCTCCCCCCCTCTCTGACCCAAAAGTCTTCACTGAGCTCCAAGAGACTTTAGCCCAAAGGAGCTGTGTGCAGGGGGGGGCTGCGAGCAGAGTCTGCCCAGGCCCGGCTGAGAACCTCCCCGCCGGGGCGGATGCCCGGGGGGCCCAGCCGGTTTTACATGGGTGGGCCGCGACTTTTAGCAGTCCCGCCGGGGAGTGAAACAGCATGATTTTGATGTCGGTGCGGACTACTGGGGGGCGGGGCCGGCCTGCGCCCACAGGGGGGGGCCCGCTGCAGTGACCCGGGGATGCTCCGCATCCCAGAAATTAAAGGGGTTGTTCGCTACAATATTGGGTTTTAATTTAAAGATCTTTAAAAAAAATGCAGCTTTGAAATAATGTTCTTACAAATTTCTATGATTTTGAGCTCCCCCCCTGTTATATTATAATCAGCTTCTCAAATCTCTATATAGCCGCCCTTTTGTCCTTATCTTATGGCTGTCAGGTCTGAATGACTCATCACCCTTTTAAGACGGTCAGACAGAGAGCCCTCCCCCAAAAGAAGTTCTTTTGAGGGAGGGGGGAGGGGGGCTTGGGGGCTTTCCCAGTGCCTGGTTAACCTGTTGTGCCCGCTTCCTCCTGCTCTCTAACAGAAGATGTGACAGCAGTGACCCTGTTGTTATTTAATAAGATGTTTTCTTTTGGGAATGTGATATCTAATATGTACAGATCAGGGGGGGTGTGAAACTTTTTTGTTCTCCCGTATTGGGGGGCACATCCCGGTAAAGAAAACTTCCCTTGTTTTTTGGGGATGTGGAGACTTGTAACTAAGAGGGATAAGGAAAAACCCTGCATCCCCTTGCTCTATTAGACAAACCCCTTCATTTCCTCTCTACCTCCTAGATCAGCCCCCTCCTGAACGACCCGGCAGGCACACACAGGGTGAACTCTGAAGAAAACCCCCTCCCCCCCCCCCCCCCCTGTAAGAAGTTACGTAGCTGCCTGTGTGCGATGGGGGGGGGGGGAAGGGGGCGAACAGGCAGACCAAGAAAACCCCCCGTTCAATTACCGGGGGCACTGAAGGCTGAAAAATATAAAGAGAAAACTCCCTTTAAAAACAACCCACAGAGGCGGGTGCGGCCCTACAGAGGGTCCCGCAGCCGGTGCCCAATAGGCCGCCCGCGTAAACGGGGTGTTTCTCAAGTTTTGGGGCATAGAGTCTTTGGCTGCGGCCACTACGGAGGGGGCCCCCGCCCCAGCTGAGGGCCGCAGTGAGCGGGAAAGCTCGCGGGGCCGAGCGGCGCACTTCTGTGAGGTGCTCAGGCTGCTCATGGGGGTTAAAAGTTCAGGGGGCGGGGCAGGAGGTGAGGAGGGGCAGGGGCCCAACTAG